>SNQJ01S0010437.1:131305-158507 GCA_010110895.2 Picea sitchensis
ATGAGGCCATGGTGAAAGATATCTCACCCAGAATGGAAACCCACATGAAACCTGGTTAGAGTTATTGAGGATCTATGAAATAAACCATCCAAATTTCAAACCTACATGATTTCCTATTCTCTATGCAATTTTCAAATGCCTTAGTGTTTCCTCCTCCCTATTTCTAATTGTTATCGCACAATTTCTACTTGTCCAAATCCTAGGACAAGTAAAGGATATTGGCGTAACAAATAGGATATCCTATCACTGTTACCTCAATAGGAAATCCCCACTTTTAGGAGTAGAAGTAAGTCTACCCCAAGGGAGGCGTCCCTGGTGGCCTAAAGGGGTGGGTATACTGAGATTGTGTTTAAGAAATACCCCCCTCTCACTGGTCACCAAAGTTAACAAAGAAGTGTAATTTGTGTACCTTCCTGAAACAAGAACAACATAGCATATATATGGAAATTTTATGTACAAAAATGATAGTAAAGCCTCCAAATATGATAGAAAATGAAATTATATGATGGATGAAGAAAATTTATAGTTAGATGAAAGTTTATAACAACCAAAAGTAAATTGTAACAACCACAAGAATTAGTGCTCAGAATTGCTAGAAAAGACAGTGAAAATTGAGCATATATCAAGTAGATTCTTTAATAACAATTGTCACAAGCAAGTTTTGAGTAAGTTAGCTATGGGTTAGTTTAGTGTGTGCACAAACTTTATTTTTCTCCAATCGAATGGAAGGTCACACAATTCCCTCACATAGGTGAGACCAATTCTATTTAAAAGGAGGAGATTGATAGACCGGATTCAAAAATACATAAAGTCTATCTAAAATACTACAAGTACATAACAAACACAACTAATAGCTCCTGGAAATAATTGATAACATAGATCATATAAACAAAACTAATAGTTCATGTTAAGGTTGTGTTAGGATCATGCAAACTTCACCTGCATTTTTTATCATCACAAGAGACTGTGAAGAATTATAGTTTCAGGTGCAATTTCATCCAAATTAAGGCCATGATCAGCTCATGTTCTGTAGTCTCAACAAATTAAGCTTTAATATCAGTTTATTGCTTAGATTATCAACGCACCATGGTATCCCCCCGATATCGATGGTAGTTGAACTGACTCGAGCCACAGGGGCTCGAGCTGTTCGAGGCGGTCCTAGAACTCAGAGATCTATTTGGCAAGGCAGAGTAGTATGACTTCATGTGTTCCTTCGAAGGATATCACATGGGTGTGTCCATGAAATTTTCACCGACATTTGATAGGTTTCAAACCTAGCTTGGGGACACTTATATTCATGACATTACAAATAACTTTATCGAGGCAACATGTGCTCTCCAAGTCTATAGGGAAAAGTGGTTTAAAAATGGCAAGGTAAACCCTGAACTCTATAACAAATGTTTGGTGACAGAGCACTAAAAACCTGACTGGAACCAGGGGATTCCTGTCACATGGATAAAACAAGAATGGAAGGGTCCTCTCATGGCTTTCCAACGATACATTATAGGTGAGGGTCGATTCACAAGCATACATTGTTACCACATGCGTTTTCTCATGCACCTGAGTGGTGATAAAGAGTTGAATTTGTCCTTTTATTTTCTTAAAAGACTCACTAAAATGGACATAAGGGTTCAAGGTTACCCCGAGTCTTCCCATAGAATCCTGTATCATCAGGGTTTGATCAAAATATTGTAAATTTCTTGGGATTACTTTATGTGATATGTGGGTTTACAAGAGAAAGAAAAGCATCAGGATACATAGATCAATGATAAAGTAGATGAGAATGGCACAGAGGATAAGGTTTCTCCCGAAGATGGTAGCTCATTGAAGGTATTGAAACAAACAAAAAATAAAAAAAGGCCTCCCAAAACTAAAGGTACCCCATCAAGTGCAGACAGGTCAGCGACCATAATAAAAGAGGAAACCCCTCGAATGCAGTTGAGGTCCTCCACTGCAAAACAAAGGGAAAATAAAGGTAACATGTGTACTGATATAAATAAACAAACACATGATATTCCAGAGAGTCCTTTGTCACCCAGAAATGTTGAAGATACACATGTAACTCCCACCAAAAATCAGGGTAAGTTTCCCAAAATGAGAGGGAAAATGAAAGAAAAACAACACAGTCTAGAAATATTTAGAGCATATTTTATCATTGTGGAAACCTTACTCATGGAATCCCTTGAGGCTAATAAATACAAGAAAAGGAAGGGGAATCAAAGCATTGGGATCCCCAACAAGCCAAAAAGGAAAACCAAAATTATGAACCAATTGAGGTTGAACTCTAAGGTTCTTTTTAAGCCATCATTAAAAGACCCCCAACCAATTATGATTGAAGATGATGACAACCCTGAATTTTCCAGTATGGAATAAATGGTTGTCCATACACTAAAAAAGATGACACGGGATAAAGGAAAATTGGAATTCTGCAAATGTGAAGCTTTAGGAGTGTGACTTACAACTGTCAAAATATAGTACCCTGCAAATTCAAGCTTACAACAAGATGCAAGGGAATTTGGCCCAATTATTGAGCAAGATTTTGATGGCATATCCCTATATGCAGAGGTATCCCCCAAAAAACATTTAGAGGACATCAAACCAGAAGTTAAGGCCAACATATCATAGGTGCAAGAGAATATGAAGGAAGCACACAAAAGAGGACCAGAAATAACACATACGTATTAAATGAGGTCTAGAAGAAGCAAAATGTTGGTTGATCACAACAAAGCCATCATGGATGAAGAGCAGATATTGAAATATCAAGGAAGGAAGAAGGTCCTGGTGAAACCAAAAGAATAAGTTGATGAATATGAAAAAGACAATTGTCAGGTGCAAGAATTAAGACTACAAGTTCAAACTATGCAACAACAAAACGAAGAATTGGAGAAGCAACTTTCCAAGTTGTAGAAAAAGTATCAGAAATTGCAAAGAAAACATCAGAAGACTTGCTACTTTTTGAAGGAGATCATCTGAGGTGGACTACTACTGATAAGGAGGAAGAGTTTGAGGAAGCTTCCAACACATCAAGTTATCTACTAGTTAGACTCCAACTGAAATTACACAGGGATATCAAGTTCCAGTCACTGCCATCTGTCACATTAGTTTTGTTAAAAAAAAAATTCACTCCAATTTAGATAGTAGAATTATTTTTCACTTATAGATGTCTACTCATTCTAAGTTCGAGATAGCAGTGTCAAAACACAATAAGTGATCATTTTTGTGCGATACAATCCACATTTCATTGAGAATAATTTAAAGAGTGTCATGATTGATATTTCCATTAAATGCACTCAAGTTAAAGAGGTGTATCTATGTTGTAGTGAAATATTCTTAATCCAATATTTATTTGTCATGTAGATGTTAAACTTCAGTTATAAAGAGGTTGGAAGTCCTCTGCAACATTGATAAATAAGCAGTTTTTGTATGGTTTTAAGGTTCATTTTTTGGTGAAAAAAGGAGAAGTATCAGAAGGGATGAACCTTCTTATATTATTGTAAATTTCTCTACCTAATGAATATATGTTGTTGAAAGTTGTGTTTTATTACTCAGATATGTATGTGTTTAATCTTGTCGTGAATGCAAATTTTGTGATGTGTGCAATGCACATTTCCTTATTCTTTCAACCATTATTCTAGTTTATCTTTTTGCTGATTATGCAACCTGTTATATAGCTATTGTTTAGTGAAAATATCAACTATTGAGAAGAATTTTGGATGATTTGCATCTATATATTTGTCTAAGTCTTAAGATACCATTTTAAGTCTGTATTCTCACATAGAAAGCAATTCATTGCATTGTTGGATATTGTCTCTTGTGTTTGTCTTTCATATCTCCAACTATCCATTAATATATATACCATTAGAAAATGATATTTTACCTTCATACTATGTGGCATGTCCAACCAGATTACCATCTTTGAAAACCTATCCTTGAGTTGACTAACAAAATCAAATTATCAAAAACCAACCATTCCAAAATTGAAGTGGCCTAGCTCTACCCTTTAACAGTGAGGTGCAAACTTTAGGACCAACAATTACGACCTATATAAATGTGAGATAAACCTACTCAATAAGATTCATGATCTCTCTCAATCTGAAATGGAATCACAAGATGATGCTAAAATGCAAATCCTGGATGGATCTCCCTCTTGTCTAGCTAGGGTGTGTGTTGCACCACCAAAACCAAACCAATGGTGGACGGGTTTTTCCAAAACCCCAACTAAAACCTTGGCTCCAAGAGAACTAAAAATGAGAGATCAAATCATAATACCAAATTAAAGCGCTACCCCTCCTTTTATTCTTCTTCCAAGCCTTCTAGATATTTCCCCTTTTTTAATAAATCAAACATGAATATTATTAACCTTTTAATTTTTACGTAAACATTAAAAGTCACTTTTAATGTTTAAGTAATTAACAATTTACCTTTTTAATTAATGTCACTTTAGTACATAACATCTCCTAGCTAAGTGACATTAAATAAACCCCCCTAGACTTCATTTTCTTTACTGACTATAGCCTATGGGATTTGTATAGGCTACTAAGTCATCCTCTTTCTCGATCAAGTGGAAGGGGACATTACAACCCATGTCCGACACAATGTTTAAAGGAAGACCCCAATACTTCACTATGTTCTTGAAAAACTACTTTGCAAATTCTTCTATGTTACAAGGCATCTTCGTCACAATGAAGACAACATACTTGGAGAACCAATCCATCATGACCAAAATAATTTTGTATCACAACACCATCATAAGCTATGTGATGATGTCAATCGAGACACTTTTCCATGGTCTCTCTAGAATCAGTAAGGCTACAACATACCTTCTCTCATTATGTTTTCCATCGTATCTTGTTGACATATATTGCAAGTTTGAACATACTCCTCCACATCCTTCTTCTTCTTCTCCCAAAATTATCCTCACTCTGACAACACCAACATCCTCCATTGTCCTAGATGTCTATCCCAGGGTGAGTCATGGCATTTCTTCATGAGTTACCTCTCGAGGCTAAATGACTTAGGGACATATTCATCCGCTAAAGTACAACAATCCATTGCGTGGCCAAAACTTCCACGTTTTTCCATCCTTCACATGCTTCATGACGTTCTTTGTTGTGTGATCATGCTCTAACCCTTCCTTGATATTTTCATGCACCTCTTCCAAGACATGAATCTAACTTCCCCTCAAGTAGGCAACTCATCCTCCTCCTATAGGACTGCAAGTTGTGCCTTTTTTTCTCAAGGCATCTGCGAAAAAATTTAGCCTTCCTAACCTATACTCAATGGTCATGTCAAACTCCATGAGGAAGTTTTTCCACCTTACCTACTTAGGTGAAAACTTCAGTTGCGTCGCGAAGTAGCTTGTGGAAATGTTGTCTGTCTTCACGAAAAATGTGTTTCCCAACAGGTAGTGTCTCCAAGTCTACAAAAAATGTACTACTACAATCATCTCCTTCTCATGAATGGGTTATCTTCGTTTGTGATATTGGAGCTTTCTACTATCAACGGAACACAAATGTCCCTCCTATGTCAAAATTCCTCTAATGGAAAAGTCTAATCTGTTTGTACACACTTCAAATGATTGCTCAAAGTCTTGCAACTTCAACATGGGAGTGGTGACAACTCTATTTGTTATCTCTCTAAATGCAGACTTGCACCTCTCTGTCTAGTTCCATGCTTTCTCCTTTTTCAACAATTCAGTGAGTTATGAATAAATATTGGAGTATCCCTCTATGAACTTGTGATAGTAGTTGGGTATTCCAAGCAAGACTCTCATGTCTTGAAATATCCACGGCTCTTCCCAATATTTGATTTCCTTTACCTTCGCAAGTTCCATGTGAATGAATCCTTGGCCAATCCAATGCCCCAAGAATGGTATCTTAATCTGCCCAAAAAAACACGTAGACATCTTCAAGAACAATTGGTTATGATGTAACACCTCAAATACTTGTGCCAAATGCTTCTTGTGCTCCTCCATAATTTCATTGTACACCACAATGTCATCCAAATACACCACAATGAACTTGTTCAAAAACAATCACAAAACATCATTCACCAATGTACAAAAGGTTGTAGGGGCGTTGCACAACCTAAAAGGCATCACTAGGAATTCATAGCTCCCATACCTCATCACCATGGTTTTCTTCACCTCATTTCCATATGCATTCCACACTTGATAATACCCATGCCATAGGTCAAGCTTTGAAAAGACTTTGGCCTTGGCCAAATTGTCAAAGAAATCTTCAATTAAAGGCAATGGGTATCGGTTCTTCATAGTTTGTTTTTCAATGCTCAGTAATCCAAACACATCCTTAGCTCTGAAGTGTCCTTATTCTGGAAGATAAATGGAGCACCATAAGGTGACTTGGACAAATGAATTAAACCTACACTAATCAATTATGTCAATTGTCGCTTCAACTCTTACAACTCGAGTTTAGATAATTCGTAAGTAGCTCTTGTCAGTGGTTGCAGCCTAGGCTCTAGCTATATATGGTGGCCAACAGTGCGTCATGGTGGGATAACTTTTGAAAAATATTCTAACATTTTGTCCAGAAAGTTACCCAACAAGTCAATGATCTCAGGTGGAATAGGTGTCCCCACTCCATCCTCTTAAAATTCCCCAACAATTGTTGCACAGATATGTGATCCATTCCACCTTGTTGTTCTCTTCATACTTAGTGTAGAACCAAGTTGTGCCTTTCCAATATACATCCTTGCGGTTGTGCACACAACCCAAGATTTTTGTTCACCAAGTATAACCATCTTGTCCATCCATGGCATGAGGATCGAGTGTGTCCTCCTTAGGAACTCCTTCCCAAGAATTACTTTAAATTCATCGATAGGAATCACTATGAAGTTGTCCTAACCTTCCCACTTATCAAGTCGAATGTGAACTGAGAAGGAAAAACCAGTTGTCTCCCTTGCCTTAGAGTTTACTTCCTTCATTACAGCTCCACACAGACAAACTCCAAGTCCCATTTCCTTTGCAACCTCTTTCTTCAAAAATGTATGCAAGGCTCCTGAGTCAACCTGATCTTGCATTGTTCTTTCGTTGATAGCTAGAGCCACAAAACACAATTGATGGTCTTAGATACCAAGATTTCTAACCGAGGCACCGAATGCACCAATCCTTCGTAGCTTGCTACAAACTGATCCTTTCCACTCTTTTTGTCTTTTAGTGAAAAAGACAAACATAATCACAATACAACCTACTTGTGTTATGCTCGTCTTTTGTAGACTGTGTGGGATCATCCGTTGGTCCACCTCTTGGTTCCAAGGTGCCTTGTTTCAAGTCCCTATAGATCATGGTTCATTACACAAACCAAGTCTCGTATGCCTCAAGTTACGAGGGGACACTTGACTCGACCTGCCTTGAGTCATTCACGACATGCTTCTATCATATGAATTCATCCACCTCTGTCCAAGGAATCACACCACCCTGGTTCAACCCACTCTCAGAATGTGAAAATCTTGTCATATTGTGTGATGTGTCTTCACAATGTTATTCATCGCAATACTTGTGAAATTGATTTTATACCATCTATCATACCCCCAATAGGGATGCACAATTCTAACCTTGTCATATCATGGACATGCGACACCGCAGTGGTTTTCACTTGGCATCTTGGCTTAACCAAGGATACTTCACTCGGAGTATGCCTATTCACCTAAATCATACACACACTCTATTATAGGCTAAACATGAGTCACACTCTTACTTTTTGAAACTCAATTGTATACTTAAACAATTGTTAACATTCCATAACACTTATTCATTATGGCATACAACAAAAAACATGCAAAACAAAAGAGTCACAAATATAGTGCAGGCGGCACCAACGGTGCCTAATACTTGACTTCATTTTATTATATTGTGAAACATAAATAATACATTATGGAAAGGGCACTATTGTTTGAGTTACATAGATGGGAAGAGTCTCATGAATTTTCCCCATACAACAAAACTGAGACTCTTCCCCATACAACAAAACTATCTATACTTGCAGATTCGTCACACCGAGACTTCCTCTATTGCTCCTTCTTGACTCGGCATATGGTGCACCCCACCTATGCGCTCAAACTCAGACTATCTCATGTCTCTTGTATTTATCACTTTCTTATGACTTTGGTTGTGTGTCTTGTGCTCTTATATGGACTCCAAGGGTCACCATCATGAATCACCATGTCCTTTGGGTGTGTCACGTCTCTTTGCGAACCATCATGCCCAAACGAAACGTCACGCCACTTCATGGACCCAATGCTCCCAAACAATTCCTTATGCCCATCAACTGTTGCATCTCTTAGACTAACGCACCCCATCCTTGGGTGCGCACCCCTTTCCTTATGCTCTTCCTTGTGTTAATTGTCTTGATATTCCGTGGGCTGCCAATGGGGTCACCCCATCTCTCCAACGCTCTGATACTTCCAAGGGAAGATGGGCCCACTCCTTGGGTGTGCTCCCAAGTTTCCTTGTGCTTTCCCAAATGAAACCCAAGTCTCCATTGTCCATCACAAGGGAAGAAGTGTTTCTGTCCCCTTGGGTTGGCATGTCACCATCGTTCCCCAAGGTGTTCTTGTCGGCGCCCATAAGACAAGTTCTTTCCCAATCAACCGCCTCCTCCTTGTGCTCTTAACCCGACTTGTGACCAAATCTTCCCAAGGAGTGCATGTGCTCGGTGGGTGTCATGGAAGGCCTTACAATATGGATGTTTTGGAATTGTTTTTAATAGATATATTTAAAGAGTGTGGTTTAAACATTTTATGTTTTGAATCTTTTTTTGCTCTTGTTTGTCTAATTAATTTTTCCTAAATTCCAATTAGAAATTTAAAACAATCGATGAAATTGTAGATATTAGTTGTTGATGTTGCATATTCTGAGTGCAATAGAGATTTTTGGACATTGAATCCATTTATAAATTCAAAAATGCAATTTCAACAATGAACAAAGAAATAACTACTTTGATGGCATTCATTTCATCCCAATGAGGAATGAGATTGTTGAAGCACAAGATGTTCTTTCACATGCAACGACTAAACTCCAAGATATTGGAAACATACAATGATTGAAGAAGAAGAATGCTCTTCATCTAGAAAGGGAACCTATTAACCACAACTTGTTTCATTATTGAAATATGTAATAAATTGTATGCTAAAAGGTTCATTATTATAGAAAAACTTAGGTGTTCCAACAAATTTATATCTCATAAAAAGCTAGTTTTAAAAATAGTTAAATGCAAACAAATTCAACATGTTCATCATCTACCATTTTAAAACTAAAAAGTGATAAACAAAAGGGAAGTGTTTGGTGCAGTGGATATGGTAAATCTTCATACTAAAAAATGTTAAAAAAATTGTAAACTAAATTTTTATGTAATTTTTTTTATTGTTTTTTTCCAAAATGCTATGTTTTTTCCATTAGTTTTGATCAAGAATATACCAATTGTTAAGATTGTATAATCCTAATGTAATAGGGGTTTTATGGAGTTCAATCTATTATGAATTCAAAAATGCAATTTAAATAATGCATAATTACAATTTCAACAAAACTTCAAATATAATAAAAAAAATCATAAATTATTATAAAAGAATTTTGTACCAAAAAAACTCGGTTTTTTTTTAAAATAAATTGTTATGGTACCATATAGGTTGGAAACTTTTTCTCTTTGTTTTTTCCTAAGGCGATAAAACTTATCATAACTTAGTTGTCAATCAAAAACAATTTTAGGTTTTACTCTAGGACCAAATGGTCGTTTCTTGAGAAAAAAACAATATCCCTTGTGGTCATCATTAAGAGTATCTTCAATGAAATCGTTAATTTTTTAATAACAACTAACCTTAATCCCTTGAAACAAGATACTATCATGGTTGCAATTTAAATTCTTATCCATAAAAAATAAAATTAAAAATAAACATTTTACTTTGAATTAAAAAAATGGAAGAATGTTTTTCTAAATAAAATTGTGTGAAAGATTTCGAAAAAAATTATTTAAAAAAAATGTTTTTAAATAAAAACTGATATAATAGTATAAATCTACTTGATCGCCAAGAAAAAGGTTCAGTTTTCTTCGAAAATGAAAAAATTAAATGACCTGTTATATAACAAGTGTTGCATTGCAACTTTGTCCCTCTCGAATAAGGTTGAATATATATAAGATTTATTGTGCACGAGCATTAAACACAACACTACTAGGCTGACTAGTTAAGCACTAGTTTGATCTACTAGGTCGGGTTTCCCACCATCCGAAAATTTTAGAAATACTTTAATAACTAAAGCTAATACCACATGTGATGCCAACTTTGTTGTTACTCATCAATCAATAGTAAAAAAGATACATTGCTCACTGATAAGCACATGTTGCAAATGGAAAAAAGATGGTCCAAAATCTAGTGCAAGACTATTTTAAGCTTTCCAACAGGTTATTGTTCTTGCCATGTAAATGGCGTGCTAAATAGAATAAAAGAGCAAGGCCATATCATGTTCCAGACAAATTTGGTGGAAACAAGGTATTGTAGGTTGTTGTTGGAAATCATAATGTGTATTGGATAAGACCACTAAATAAGAGTAAATATATAAGGGTTTTGGGACGTTCAGTGTGCAAGTCAGTTGTTTGTAATTACCAATGACATGTGGCTGACAAAAAATATTCTAATGATTGAATATTTTATCAAATTAATTAAGAATTGTTGTTCATGTGTCTGCTTGTAAATTCCAAGGATGTGTGTCTGATTACAAAGATTCAAATGATTGAATATTTTATCAAATTAATCGAGAATTTGGTCCGTGGAATCATAATATAGAAATGTGAAACTTATTCCTCATGACAAATTTCTCAATTTGATAGGTAATATTTTGTCAATAGACTAGATTTTTGTGTAGGTGAATAATTTAAGATGGATGTTTCTCCTTTATCTGATGTGCCATCAAGTAGACAAACTTAAACGATTGCATGAAAATAAAATTTCAACCATGTTAACAAAGTTAGTTCTGAGAATATGTCCATTGGAGATTGAGTGGAAAATATGGCATAACTGAGAGGCATAGGTAATCATAAAATCATCAGATGTGACCCCACCAAGACCCTCCAGCATGCAACATTGAAGACATTCTCTCTTTTGGCCATGCATAATAGTTGGATGTCTTCTTTCGCTAAGTGGCTGGCAGTTTCAAACACCTGGTGCATGTCTATATTCCTCAATCTCTCCACCAAGTTAAACAAGCCTGTAGGTATCACATTTTTCATGTTTATTTTGGTGTTCATTCAAGGAATCATCATCTCAATGATCTTGATGAAACAAGAAGAGGCACACGTAATGTAACATCCCAATACCAAGCCCCACTTGTAATTGTGAATGTAAGTATGTTTTGTAGGCTGGTGAGCCAAGTGATTATAAGCTAGGAGGCTTATGTGATGATTAGGCCGGAGAGCCTAGATGCTAAAGGACAAAGAGCATGTTTTTGTATATGTAAATACTCATATAATTAGTATAAATACATCTATGTGTGTAGACTGACCATGATAAAAGAGAACGAGGGACTAAGCTCCACTAGGTAGGGTGAGGGAAGGGGATAAGTGTCTAGGATTAGGGCTAAGGGGCTTACCTCTAAAGGAATAATATTATATTATTATTTCCAAAAGACTAAGGTTGGACATGATCCATGTTGTGCTAAGTTCTTGGGTAAAAGCGAATGAGTGTTAAGTGGAGATCATGCAACTTCAGGAAGACATGTGTCAACTTGAGTGCAAGCAACTTATAGTTGGGAAAGCCAGCTCTTTGGGGGTTTCTCCCTCCACTCTCGTGTCTCTCCCCATGTTAGCGTTCCCTCGCCACTCTTTGAATTCTGGGGGGGACTCTCGCCATTCTCGGGAAGTCTTCCATCTTACCCAATTCACCCACTAACTCACGTACTGATCCATCATCTCCATCATTAACCTCTGCATCATTCATGCACCTCTGAAACAAGTAAACCCGTGAAGTTGACCCCTGTTTTCCTGTGAATCACATCGCACCTGTACTTTTCCTGAGTTGTGTTGTGTCTTAACGGTTGGCTCTTGATGCCAACACGGTTCCTTGGCTAAGCATGGCTTGCTGCCATCTTCTATGTCATTACCTAATTTTGGTTCTTTCCATCACCTGTGCGTTAGCTGAATGTTGTTTACATATTGATAAGGAGTTGGATTGAAGAAGCAGGTTGTTAGGCCTGTGAGAAACTCTCTCGGGTGAGAGAGTTTGTCAGGAAAGAAGAAGCAGGTTTTCAGGCCGATGAGAAACTCTCTCCAAGTGAGAGAGGTTGTTGGGGAAGTGATTTCTCCTGGAGGGAGCCCAACAGTAGCTATAGTTCTTTGAGAATTCATGCACGACCTGTTGTTGAAGCCCTGGAAGGGAAGTGGGGCAGACGAAGGAATGTTGAGAAGAGAAGGGGCACACTTCCTGGGATGGGACAGGCATGTGGGGAATGAGAGGTTGTAGGCTGTGTGTATAAGTTGGCTCTTGGGAGGGAATCCTTCCGGATTGATTGTGTAGCATCCCATTGTCTCAACCTAGCCTAGGAATCCCTTTACTCGGGTGGAGTTTAGTCCCAACTCAGGGGTGACCCACTACTAAGAGTGATGAGCAATGTGGTATATGGCTGGGAGGTTCGTGGAGGGTTTTCACATAGTTGGTGGTCTTATCTAAAAATATAAGTACCATTTATGTGTTCATTTACTTGCTTTGTATTTGTACATGTTTTATATTTATGAGTTTATCCTGTATATGTTGTACGTATAGGATTTACTTTCATTTCCTCATTTATTTTTATATTAGAATAATGTAATTGTCTGTTAAGTTATATATGTATGATGTTCTACAAGAGTTTCTATGTGCCATAGCACAGCAGGTCTATGACTAGGTATGGTACTTTTTGGGTTATCAGAAGCTCAATAAGATTTTTTTTTTTGATAGCATGATCCATCTTGAGTGGTCAGGTATGTCACAATGTGGTATTAGAGCAGAAAAAAAATGATAAGGTTGTTTGGGCAGTGTTACCCGATAGGGGTTGGTGGTTGGGTATACTACAAAATGGTATCAGAGCCATGGTTCCAACACTGAGCCTGGATGGGCCATGTTAGTGGAAGTTGAAGGGATAGTTTCAGAAAAGAATTGTTGTCGAAATGGACAAAATTCAAGTTCAGAGCCCATGGTTTCTACCCAGAACCTAGATGGGCCACAAACGAGAAATTCAAAGTAAAAAGTCTAGAGAATTTTGAGGTACAGAGTGCCAGATTGGCATTGAAAGAATACTTGGACTGTGCTCGTAAACATAAGAGGTGTAACAAGATTAAGAAATGGCCACAAAGAAAGAAATCACAACATTCGTGGTGTTGGTCCGTTAGATCTGGGTGAGAGAAAGATAAGTCATCAGATCAAGCGAATATTAAGTCACGATCGCCAGATCTCATTGAAGGGAGATCGACGGTGGGGAGCCATTGCAGAGATCGAGAAGGAAATTAAAGCGTGAGTAGGTTGAGACTCCGCAATCCCTCAGGATCATTGATCTTGCTCGATCGATAGATCAATAGTGGATATTGATCCCACTACGGATGAGCATCTTCGCATTGCGGAGATCAGGAAGGAAATTAAAGCATGAGCAAGTTGAGTTTCCACAATCACTCTTGGTCGTTGATCTTCAAGGTCCATTAAAAAACGACTGTCAATCTTGCAAAGTGAGATAATCACAGAAAGGTTAAGCCAAGGTCATAGCTCTCGGTCACATGTAGAGAAGACATAGCAAACTTCGTGCAATTCATGTCTATCGATCCAAGCAAGGAACACATGTTGGCAAGTTAGCTTTCTCAGGAATTTGACGTTTGGGAGAAATGGAGTGTGTCGATGCGCAAACTCCCAAAGTCCCGAAGTTAGGAGTTCATCTGGACCGTTCATCAAAAGGGATATGTGTCGGCAGATCGTCTTGTTCAGGAATACAACATTCGGGAGAAACAAGGTGTGGATGGAGTGGAAACTCCTGAAGTCCTGAAGCCTGAAGCTCTGAAGTCTCTAAGTCTGGACCATTCGTCGAAAGAGACGCATGTCAGAAGATCGGCTTGTTTGGGTATTCGACATTCGATAGAAATGGGGGTGTGCTAGGATGAAATCTCTCGAATCTTGAAGTCCCGAAGTGACGTGGAATGATGATGTCATCCAGGGTGACGTGGAATTCCTTAGTCTTGCCACGTGTCAGTTAGAATGGTAATTTTGACAACCTTGTTGGACAAAAAGAAATCCAATATGTGGGGTCACGTGCCACCAACTTAATTGTTGACAATTGTACCATGTGGGCCCCAGAAGGTAAAGTAGATTGGAAATTCAGAGTTTGAGATATTTGAAGAATGCTAAGGTAAAATATTTTGAAGTCCTGAAGTGACATGGTCGTGTTGACTTCACCAAGGATGACGCAGAAACATGGGATGTGTGCCACATGTTAGTGAGTTAAGAACCTATGGAGGATAGCCACTTCGGGGAAAATTTGGGTCGCGTGGGTTGAGAACTCCCTTAGGTCAGAGCGTCAAAGTTTCGAAGTAAATAACAACAGTTATATCTGGGAGTTGCAGAGGGGGACCATCAGATCAACATCCGATTAAGTCCTGATTGTCGGATCATCACAAGTAAGATCTACGGTGGAGAGTTGTAGATATTGGGGTAGAAATAGCATCCATGTGGGTTCAACCTCTACAATCCTCCTATACCGTCGATCTGTAGATTCAGAAAGATCAACGGTCGACATCGATTTAACTACAGGTGAACAACTTCTATTGCGGAACTTGGGAAAGGAGATAAATGATGTGCCATTTGGGACTCCGCAATCCTCCCTGATTGTATATCTGCATGCTAGTTCAAGCAAGACCATCGATCCTCAATAGAAGGTCAGCGCCTGAAGAATTGAGCGAGGTCATAGCCTCGATCACCTGGGTTGTAGTTATAGGTCCTTTAGGCATACGAGAAGAACTAGGTTCAACATCTTTGTATTAAAATTGTGGTTACATGGATATTCTATCCTATTAGTGATCGAATCTGAGAGCTAAGACAATCCTTGGCACCCCAATTTCAAGGTTTACAATGCAGTTACAACAAAATACTGCATATAAGGGTTTTAGGATGGGAGGTCCTGCGTCAACAACTTTCTGCTTAGGAATCAAAATTGAGAAAGGAAGCAGTCATGGGAAAGCTATTGGAAAGAGGATTCCATGCATTCAACCATAATTAAGGATTGAGGAACTCATATCACAGGAAGTTAGAAAGAATATTGCAGGTGACCATAAAAGAAAAATTGTGCCTATGTTACCAAAATGGTATATTATGGTTCTAGCTAACAAATTTTGATGTATGCATGTTTTTGGAGGTAATGATTACATTTAAAACAGAAAAAAATGCTAGATATGTCCACAAATCGAAGAAATAAGGACAAAGACAACTCTTCACTTTACATTTAAGATCTTTAATAAGTTATTGGAACATATGTTGGGTCCAATAAGAAACATGGAAAACTCGAGTAAAATTCTGGTTCGGGGAAGACCTGTTCTATACAGATTGATATATATATTAGAATTCCAGTATTTTGATAAAGAAAGACATAATGTGTGCTTGGAGAAAGTGAGAACATCTCCAAAGTTTAGTCCTATAGTTTGGAGATAGCAACCCCATTATTGCTATCGGAATGCGTAGTGGAAGCATGGTATGAAGGTCATGAAAGGTGAAATGTTGGAAGTTGAATATGCATGTTAGAAGGAAATCAGATGCGTTATCACAGGAGAAAGTAATAATTCATCAAGAAAATACAAGTGTTGTTATGCTCAGTCATAGAAAGGATAAATCAAGTACCTCAAAAAGGAATTTGGTGTTAACTATCCAAGGTTACTCAGAGAACATGACTGAAAATATAATTAGGTCGTGTAGGAGTTGGATCACAGGGATCCAAGTAATAATGGGATGTTGAAAATTAATAACAACATAATATGTAGTTTCAAGTCCACGAACATCCTAAGATATTGGAAGAAGAAATCATGAGGTAGATATCAATCTAATGGGAATGTGGGACAACAGTCCAGGAGGGAAATCAAGAATATTATAGGATTTTTTATGCATTCCAAAGGTATTGAATATATTTCCACAATAGAATGGAGATGTCAAAGACAAGAAAGACTTCATAAAGAAATGAATCTCTGTAGAGAGTCAGTAAGGAACCATGAAGAATAAATTGGTTCTATGCATGGTTTTGAATGCAAAAGAGATCATGCCTGAGAAGAATCCATCTCAAGTTGCATAGGGCCATGAGTGACATCCCCAGAGGTTGGAGGTATCACTTGAAATTATGAAATAAATTAAAAGTAGTATTAAGTACTTTTAATTAATTCTATGCAGCTAGCGAAGGAGGCATTTGTGCATCCTTACAGTATGCTAGAGATTGGCTATGCAAGCCAAGTTTGAGGCTAGTTGGCAAGGAGAATATAAGAGGGCAAGAAAACTCAAATACTAAAGTACTTAGTCAGGAAATGGATGAAGTAGTTCAGTCCGAAAAGTAAATGGCTGTTGAAGATCCAAAGTCTATAAGACAACATGATTGGAATTATAATTCATCCAAGTATGAGTTGGGATAGATCGATCTAGGAAATAAATAAAAGCTAAAGGATAATATCAGCTTAGCATTAGGTTGGAAAAGCAAAGAAATCCAAGAGTGATTTGGCTAGAAAGTGCTTAGGTCAGAAATAATCATGCACGGTGGTTACAATGAGAGAACATGAAGATTCAGAAATCTAGAAGAACTGAAGACTTATGGGATCAACAAGGATAAATGATACAGGGAGAAAGAAGTTGTTGCAGTTACTGTAGTAGCAAGTATGTTATGGCTTGTTGGGATAGACATAAAGAGAGAATGCTTTCATGTTTGCAAGTGTTGCTGATGATGTGGCTACAAATGGAAGGAAGCAACAAAAATATGGATTGTTGATTATAAGACTGATAAGAGGCATGAGAGCTTCTACTGTCAGTATCTAGATAGGTAGCATCAAACTCATTTAATGGAAGCTATGCAGGTAAGTATTTCTCTTTTGAAATTATGTTGCATAATTGCCAAAAGGAAATTCAAGTAAGAATTTCCCTAGATCGAATTTTTATAATATGCAGTATGGTATTGTTTAAGTGCATTAATAAGAATAAGTTACCACTAGGTGTGGTAAAGGATAGATACATGTTATGTTTATCAAAGCTTCTTAGCTTTTGAATGCACACACTGACATAGTAGCATGTTATGTTAATTTGGTTATGAGGTAATAACCAAAGAAATAAAAGATAAGAACCTATTATAGGAATGATGCCAAGAAAGCTAGTCATGTATGAGACTAGGACATGGTTGGATATGGAAAGGTATGGATATAGAAAGGTTACACAAATACCCAATGAGCTTCCTACCTTTAAGTAAAACTTGGAATGCAACATTTTTGCTAACACTAATGCACACCACCGAATTACATTATTGGTGTAGTGTTCGGGTTGAAAAGGAAGGAATCCAAATAATGGAGTATACAATGGGAAGCATGTGGAGAATGTGTCAAGAAATTGGCCATATTTCCAATTTATGGATGGTGAGATACATGACTTAGATAAGGATCATTCTGAAAATCAATGCAAAGGTGCATTGGATAAATAGGCATTGAGAGTTGCACTCATACATGATAGAATTGTATACTTAAATGCATTTCCTGAATGTGTTTTGTGAGTGCATGAATATATATTATTGCATGGAAATAATTATACTAACGGCTGAAGTGTTTCTAACTCATGGAATTGAGAACATTTCAGAAGTAGTTAGACATTGCAACAGTAAAGTTGCAAGTCAAGTAGTCACATGAACATTGACTACAGGAAATTTTATGTTTAGAAAAAGGAGTAATGAATTTACTTATATTAATGAGGAACATGCGTATGCATAGAATTATAATTCATTTTATCCAATAAATTGGTTGTAGTTGTGATTGAATTGTTAGTTATGGATAATTCTCAGAACACATCATAAGGTTTTTGTACATATTGCAATGAGAGTATGATGTACAGGAAATACTGAAAATTTGTTGATTGAATGCAAGATAGAAGCATTGCAGGAAAAATGGTATTCCACATGGTGCTTGCTGAAATCCATAAGGAAGACTACATCCTATTATTGCAACAACAATGAAAAAAATTTATGAAAAAAAAATTAATATTTTGGGAAAAGTTGAATTCCTTATGAAATTAATTTGATTTTTAAATGAATTATTTTATGTTCTCTCATGAGAGATGGATGTGTGTGATGAATATGAGATAATAATGATCAAAGTTGGAATGATGGAAAGAACAACTACTGTTGAGGACACTAAAGCCCTATAATTGTAGAACCTTGGTGGGGTTTTGGTAATGGGTTAGCGCTCTCCTTGTGTGTGAAATCCTTGGCAAGAATGATCGTTGAAGGAATGTGTGGTAGCGAAGGGACGCCTGAGCCTGCAAGGGAAAGTGAAACAAGGAGGAGGAAACTCAAGGATGCTTATGGCATGGTAGCTTCCATAAGGAGGGTGTGTCAAGTGGAATAGCGAGATGAATTGTTTTCAGAAGTAGCTCTATGGAATAGAGATATTGACTTCCAGTTGTAGTATGAATACCAGAATTGGTCTTTGAAAGTAGAGCACCAGATGTATAACAAGCTTCCAATAGCTAAAGCTTGGAGATTTTTAAAGAATTTGAATGGTACATGGTATATAATGCACTAAGGACAGTGCATAAATAAGGGGAGGGGATTGAAACATCCCAAGACCAAGCCCCAGTTGTAATTGTGAATGTAAATATGTTTTGTAGGCTGGTGAGCCAAGTGATTATAAGCTATGAGGCTTATGTGATGATTAGGCCGAAGAGCCTAGATGATAAAGGCTAAAAAAATTGTTTTTGTATATGTAAATACTCATATCATTAATATAAATACATCGTTGTGTGTAGACCGACCACAATAAAAGAGAATGGGGGACTAAGCTCCACTAGGTAGGGTGAGGGAAGGGGCTAAGTGTCTAGGATTAGGGGCTAAGCTAGAGGGATTACCTCTAAATGAATAATATTATATTATTATTTCCAAAAGGCTAAGGTTGGACATAATCTATGTTGTGCTAAGTTCCTGGGGAAAAGGGAACGAGTGTTAAGTGGAGCTCATGCAGCTTCCTGAAGACATGTGTCAACTTGAGCGCATGTAGCTTATAGCTGGGAAAGCCAGCTCATTTGGGGGTTCTCCCTCCACTCTCGCATCTCTCTCCATGCTTGCGTTCCCTCACCACTCTTTCCAAGGGGGGGGGGGTGACACTCGCCATTCTCAGTAAGTATTCCATCTTACCCAATTCACCCACTAACTTACGTACTAAGACATCATCTCCATCATCAAACTCTGCATCATTCACGCACCTCTAAAACCAGTAAACCTGTGAATTTGACCGGCGTTTTCCTGTGAATCACAATGCACATGTACTTTGTGTGAGCCCGTGTTGTGTCTTAATGGTTGGTTATTGCTGCCAAGGCAGTTCCTTGGCTGAGCATGGCTTGCTGCCATCTTCTATGTTCTTACCCAGTTTTGGTTGCTGCCATCACCTGTGTGTTAGCTGAATGTTGTTGATGTATTGCTAAGGAGATGTATTAAAGAAGCAAGTTGTCGAGCCTGTGAGAAACTCTCTCTAGGTGAAAGAGTTTTTTGGGAAAGAAGAAGCAAGTTGGCAGGCCTGTGAGAAACTCTTTCCAGGTGATAGAGGTTGTTGGGGAAGTGATTTCTCCTCTAGGGAGCCCAGAAGTAGCTATAGTACTCTGAAAATTCATGTTTGACCTGTTGTTAAAGCCCTAGAAGGGAAGTGGGGCAGTCAAAGGAATATTGAGTAGAGAAGGGGTACACTTCCTGGGGTGGGACATGCATGTGGGGAATGAGAGGTTGTAGGTTGTGTGTATAAGTTGGATTTTGGGAGGGAATCCTTCCTGATTGACTATGTAGCATCCCATTGTCTCAGCCTAGCCTAGGAATCCCTTTACCTGGGTGGAGTTTAGTCCCAGCTCAAGGGTGACCCACTGCTAAGAGTGATGAGCAACGTGGTCTATGGATGGGAGGTTTGTGGAAGGTCTGCACACAGTTGGTGGTCTTCTCTAAGAAGATAAGTACCATTTAGGTGTTCATTTACTTGCTTTGTATTTGTACATGTTTTATATTTATGAGTTTAGTCTGTATATGTTGTATGTATATGATTTATTGTTATTTCCGCATTTATCATGTATATTAGCAGAATGTAATTGTATGTTAAGTTATATATGTATGATGTTCTGCAAGAGTTTCTATGTGCCATAGCCTAGCAGGTCTATGGTTGGGTATGATACTTTTTGGGTTATCAGAAGCTCAATAAGAATTTGTTTTTCAGTAGCATGACCCGACTTGAGTGGCCAGGTACGTCACAATGTGGTATCGGAGAAGAAAAACAATGATAAGGTTGTTTGGGTAGTGTTAACCGGTAGGGACAGGTGTCTAAGGACATTACAAGTAAATTATAAAAGAGCCTATTTTTTGGTTAAGGAGAAACACTCCTTCATATGGTATGGTAGTTCTGACTATTCTTTGATTTGTTGGTTGGCGGGATGGGTACCTTCATTCACACATGAATCTATGTGTCAATGGTAGACCCCTTTGAGTCTAGTCCAGAAGAGTCATTGAAGAGACATTTTATCCATTGGCGACAAGATTGAGGACCCAAAACCTTTTGCATTTAGGTCTTCTTCAGTTATCTTCCCTAGGAGGGAAGCTTTGGGTGAGCCAGAGGATAAAGGGGCACAATAATGAGGGTGAATACTTTTGGTAAGGATTTGAAAGGCCCTCACATCAGGGGAGAATATTTTGAAAATAAGGCCTTGAAAGGCCCTATCAGGCAGGGCGTTGGGGGTGTTACATTAAGGCTTTGAAATTTTATAGAAGTTTGTGCAATCACAGTAAGTCTGTTGTACTCACAACTCCATTTTTCTATTGAGTAGATTCTAGTGATGCTTGACCATGCTAAAAGTTGTTTTGTTTTGATTTGTAATCATGTTCATGTTACATTTTATTATAGTTTTGTTTGATTTTGTATGGTTTTGATCTCTGTAATAGAGTGTTATGAATTATTGGTCATGATATTGTCGACCTTGCAATTTATTTTATCTGTGATCTTTTTTTGAGAGGAACACACAGGCCCTCGTTTCTCATATAGTTGTTGGATTTTGGACATCTTTCCAAAGATCTTGGTACTGAGTGGGGGTTTTAGTAAGGATTTGAAAGGCCCTCACATTGGGGACGAATGCTTCAAAAAAAAGGCCTTGAAAGGCCCTATCAGGTAGGGCAATGGGGACATTATAATATTGCTTTGCAAGGCCTTCAAGGGGTAAATACTCAAATAAACAAGACATGGCCACAAAACCTTACTGTAACAAAGTATTTACTCCAAGGAATTGATTCATCTTCTTCAGTAAGAGTTGATAAGGAGATGGTCGGTTGGCTTTTGTCGTTTTGAAATTTAAATGCCATTTGTATTTTGAGAGTTAAAACAACATTTTTTTATGCTATCCATGATTCCTTCTTTGGATGAATATTTATTAGCTTGCTATAGTTCATGTATTATGGCCATGTTTTCGGGGTTATTTTGCAAATAACTGCAAAACAACTATATGTTCTTTTATAGTGTTGTTTTTGAAAGAATCACATCATTATAATTAAAATGTCATAACATAATTGGAAAGGAGAAAATAGGATTACATTATCCATGTTTCTTCTACTGAGACCTGTTTTCTATCTCTAGATTTGTTCACAGCTTTAGAGTCTTGTTGGAGCAGTGAATTTAGTTGGTGTTGAAGGTCTTTCTTGGGCAATGCTAAGGTCAAGGGAAGAAGACAATGAAAATTTTGATCCATTAAATGTTGAAGTTATGGAAAAACATCACAACAATCTATGTATTGCACTCACCATTATGCATGAATTCTTTGTACCTATCATTGAATCTAGGAACAAAAAATATCTCAGCATAGAAGTCATTTTCTATAGAGGGTTAGTAAAAAGTACTTTCATGTTAAAGAAGCATGTTGTATTGCTTAGTTGTATTTTGTTCTAGAAATCAATTCCTCAGGTTATACCCGACCTTCCAACTTGCGTAGCTCTGGTATGCGGTCGTTTTGTGACCTTCCAAATCGTGCCTTCCCAATATGCCTCCTCGACCAGGTGCCCCCAAACCAGTTACACTCTGTCATTCATCCAAAATAGGAAGGGATACAAGTGGAATGATCTAGGACAATCTCATTATCCCTTCGCTTTGTTCAGGTTCGCTAGAAGGGCCCTTAGCTCAGGTAAGGACCTACCCCAGCCAATAAAAAACATACCTCTCTCTTTTTTATGTTATGGATTTCAGTGTAGAGCATGTCCTGATCTACCGCATGCTCGCCGAGTAAAAACTCGAGGTGAAGCTTTTAAAAAGGAAGAGTTTCGTAGAGCTAACAATGTGTTTGTAAACCCACATTAATCACCTCCCTAAGTCATCCTCTTATGTTTTAAATGTGTATATAAATAAGAGGTAGCTACCTAGAATGAGGTTGAAGCTTCTGCGACCTTGAGCCAAAGTCATGTACAAGTACATGCCTTCATAGAAAATGAAAGGTGATCTTTCTTGCACACTTGCACGGGTACATCGACTTGTATGGCTTTGTTTTTGCCTCACTTCCTCAACTACCATGGTTGTGAGTTCCTTCTCATTTTAGATTGATGGCATTGATGTAAAGCTTAAGAAAAACATTATGAAATGGATAAAAGTTGTACACTCCTATCTAAGGATGTGTTTGCATGCATTGAAAATGTAGGAGGAAGATTCAAGGAAGAGGACATGTGTGTGCATGTGTAACATCCCTGTTTCCCCCAGTTTGTAATTAATCGTAAAATAGGATTACCATGGTAAGGCATGTGGACAGTGTAAATGTATTATTGTTTGAGTTGCCAATAATTGACTGTGGGGGTGAAGCCTTGAAAGTACTAGCCATGATCTCACTAGAGGAAAGAGTGAGGAGATTGTAGAGAGGGTAAATTAGTTCAAGTGACCCAAACTCCCTTTGCTAAGATAATGAGCCTCTCTGGATCCCAAGGAGAGAGATCAATTAATGAAAATGAACTGGTGGTTGAGCAATCAACCACCCCCATGAATGGAAGCATGGTCTGACTGAAGAATGCCATCCCAAGGTACCACAGGATCTGGCAGACCAAGCTGACCCGAGTTCCCTTCTAACAGAAGGAACATAACGGGTTGAGAACCATCGTGGGAAAAAGATATACAAAAAAATAGGGACAAAAAAAGAGATAAACATAGAGACAGAGAGGAGAGCGCGTAGATCTCTCTAGTGGATGGTGAACAGAAGGTCGTGATATTGATGCTGAGTGAGCATTCGATAAACCTCGCCAAGGCCATAATAGAGAGAGAAATCTATGAAAGTTTGTAGAGAACAGAACCCGAGCAGAAGATGAAACAGAGAAAGAATCCTTGAGAACCGCGAGAGTTCCCTGGTGATATCATGGCTTGGCACAAGGGTGGCTAGAGTGCTAAGAATGAATGCCTCTGAGCCTATGGTCAGGTGGAAGGACGAACACCCACAATAAATTAGTTGGATACCATCTATAATAGATAAGTAATCACATATTTTGTGTATTTAAGTGGTACTGTGAATTAAAGTTGGACATCCTATGAATGTTGCAGGGATGGATATGTTTGCTTAATGATTTATACTGTACCCTTTTTGTGTCTACTTGACTGTGTAGTTAGGCAAGTAGGAAAATTTATGAATTGGACGTGTTTTTATACTCATAAATGCTTGCTTCCTATGGTGGCTTAAGCTAGAGCCACGAACTGTGATTTCGTCAACCTTAGGTACAGTTTCATGTATGCATGTCGAACCTTCTAAGTGATAAGTTCAAGAGAAAGAGCGCAAGCCTCTTAAGTCCTTGATAAATGACGAAGCTTAGGAAGGATAACAAGACTCAAGTATCGAAAGGGAATACCCTTTCATTTGGAAGATGAATAGACGAGATATGTTCGGGAGGATCCAAGGTCTGCCACGACCGTTAGATTTGAAGAAGGAGAGCAGGCGTTAACGCCTTGACTACTTCAATATTCACAAGTTCACACATTGGGAGATTCACATGTTAGCGTGGCCAAGTCTTTTGAAATCCAAAGATACGAAATAACCTAGACTATGGATCTATGGATCTATCGGGACCCACCTTGACCGTCAGATCTGTGAGTTCGGAATTCGGGCGACGGGAAAATCGTGCGTTGGTGTGACTAAACCTCTGACAACCGAAGTTGCGAAGTCGACCTAGACCATAGATCTATGGATCCTACGGGAATCCCCTCGGCCGTTCGATCCATGAGATTTGAGTTCGTGGATTGTGAGTTAAAGTGGAGTTAGCTTTTGAAGGTTTCAGAATCTCGGGAGCTTGAAGATCCGGGATTTCAAATTTCACGATAGTCAAGTTACCCGATCTACCGAAGTAACAAGAACTATAGATGACTTAAGAATCTGACAAAGGGGATGGATGTGAACCATTTAACGAGAGGAAAGGCTATCTTGGTCGTTAGATCGATTCAAACACTCACTGAGTGGTTGAACACTCTGGAGGAAGACCTATGCAAGGAGTACACCAGGCCCATACTTGGAGGGAGTGCTGAAAGACTGTCTTTTGGAAGACGTAGAAGGGTAGATTTCCTTGGGAGACTGAGCAAGTTCGATAAGCTCAGAGGGGATGGTGCAAGGAGTGCACAAGAGTCAGACTTATTCCAAGTCCAGAAGCTCAAGAGAGATAGCATTTTTAAAAATGCAGACGAAACCCAAAATCAAGGACTCGTAGAAGGATCAAAGGTCGAGGCCTTTGAAACGTTGGAAATCTTCCAAGTCAGGGAGGAATGCATAAGCTCAGGAGGAGTAGCAACAATGGTCGTTGGATTGAGCACTGTGGAGGAGATTTGGACCATTCGAATCCACATCCAGACACTTAGGAGTACACGCAGGATGAGATCAGATCTATGTCCTTAGATGTGAGCACGAGAACCAGCAATTGTTGGATCCCAAGGAAAGTGAACGAGGCCTAAACTCTTTGAAAGTGTACAGGAGAGTGGACTTGCGAAGTCTCGAAGTTCTAAATCTAGTCGGAACCATCCATCATCGAGGTTGACAAGTTGCCACAGATCCGAGATTTTGAGGATTCGGATATCGGAAGAATCGCGGGAGAGAAATCTAAACTTCGCAAGAGGCGAAGTGCGAAGTGACTCTGAGACATTGGATTCAGAGGACATGTGGCAGAGATCCACGTACCTTGGAGGAAGAACCTGCGAAGAAGGAAGGAGGCGAATACCCGAGGAGCTGAGAGCCACGACAATCCTAGTCGACATCGAGACAAGACACATTGCAGGTGATCAACATTTCACTGACTCACAAATCGAGAAATTCAAAGGAAGACTTGTGAGAACTTGCGGAGTCCAAACTCGCGATTTGATCTGAACCTTTGGATCACGAGAGGAGCATGGACCGTGGATCTAGTGCCGAGGAACTTCTAAAAATCGAGAGTCCGAAGAAGAGAGGTGAGCAATCTTCCAACCTCGCGAAACATGAAATCCCAAAGCGCTCGAAAGATTGGCCCTAGGTCATAGAGAGGGGTCACATTGACAAAGATTAAGGGAGGAGCTAGTACGTGCTAGACTCTAGTTCAGAGTTCGGGAGTCGAGAGAGTCAGGGTTGGCTCACATGCAAATACCCGGCATGTGAAGTCATGAAGCGCCCTTTGGTTAGGCCTGTGGTCATAGCCTGAGGTCATATGAAGGAAGGGGGCTAGCATGGAGAGCTAGTGCCTGTTGATCAGACCCTTCAAAGCGGTCAGGAAAGAGCCCACAGGTTCGGAAGAAAATTTTTATGCCCCGTTGTGGGTGTGTTACAACATGCATAGCAAATGCAGGAGGAAGAGCAGATGGTGGAGACAATGGCGTATTTTTCAGACCCACGGTGGCTATATTTGTCAGAGTAATTTAAAGCCATGCCATTATGACATTAGGCCCTGACATTGAAATTTGGGTGCAGAGGAGAAAGCAAAGGGTAACAAAGTTAGAACTTAGGTTAAAAAGAATGACAAAATTGCATATTGGAAATCATCCTAAAAAGTTAGGATAGTGAATGAAAAAATTACATTGGGAGGAGCACAACTTGTAATAAGACTTCGAATATTGGAGCCAATAACATTGTAAATAAATAATTTTTGGGAAAATATTTAATAAAGAAAATTACAAACCGCGGTATAAAGTTTAGAGATATAATATATGTATTAAAAATCAACGTGAATTAATAGTCATTGGAATGCTAGAGTCCCTAACTTGCCTTCGGCGGGGACTAAAAAACGACGTTGTCTAATTGTTCTAGGTTTTGGTTTTTTTGTCATAAAACGACAACATAAATATGAACAAAATCACTATTTTCTGTTGTTTACAATCCATTTTTGAATATAAAAATTGATTCAACATGCCGAAAAATATTTGGAGCACTTAGATTATAAAAAAATAATCACTTCCTAAAAAAATATCACCAAAGACCAAAATATAAATACCTAAAAAACAAGATAATTGCAAAACGTTATGACGGTGCCCAGAGTCTTACTTTTAAAAAATGAAATGCAAACAATTAAAAAAATAGAGAAAAAAATTAACGTAAACAAATCATAAATTAGTATAAATTTACATAATGGCCAAAATAAAAGTTCAGTTTTTGTCGAAAATGAAACAGTGAAACCATTTTGACTTTGAATATAAACAAATAATAAATAAGTATAAATTTAATTAATGGCCAAGCTCATAAATTACAACATCCGAACTTATCCTCATCTTCATCTTTCAATACAAACGTCGGAAAACAAGTTATCCTGTAACAGAATTCGCGGCAATTTATATAAAATGAATAAAATAAAAGAATATAAAATGAATAAAGCAAATCGACAATTTAGGTTATGTTATGGTGAGAATGGCCGGGTGGTCTAAGGCGCCAGACTGAAGTTCTGGTCTTCGAGAGAGGGCGTGGGTTCAAATCCCACTTCTGACAGAAAGCGATAGTTATGTATTATGACCGTTTAGGCACAGCCGAATGT
>SNQJ01S0010437.1:168289-214326 GCA_010110895.2 Picea sitchensis
AACATTAGGGCCGACCTGACACTTTCTTATTTTGTAATTCTTTTCTTTAATTATCTTTAGGGCCTACATGTACAATTCATTTTGTCATCTTCAAAAATTCATTTCTCCTCAACCATGAGGATCCATGTGACGTGCCACATACAACTGGAAACAACATGATGTATACTATCCATCCATGGGTTTTGTATCTACATGTGCATTATCCTTCATGTCCAAATACCTTCATCAATCTTGCAGTCCAAAACCCATGACTAGGGTTGACATCAATGACAACAAACAATCTTCCAACAAGTACACCACTAAAAATGAGTTGGTGAATGGTCGCAATATGTCATCCATTAGTCTCATGAAGGTTGCAGGGGCATTCCTCAACCCGAAAGGCATGACCAGCCACTCGAAAAGGCCCTCCTTGGATTTGAAGGCAATCTTCCACACATCAGAGGGTTTGATTGGTACCTGGTGATACCTGGACTTTAAGTCAATCTTGCTGAAATATTTCGCCCCCTTGAGTTGGTCCAGAAGGTCATCAATCTGTGGGATCGGGTACCTATTTCAGACAAGGATGTTGTTTAGTTCCCGATAGTCAATGAAAAGTCTCCAAGTCCCATCCTTCTTCTGCACCACCACGATCGGGCTCCCACAGGGCGATGAACTCGGTCGGATGTGACCTTTCTGCAACAACTGCTGAATCTGCCTCTTGATTTCATCATTATCCAGAACATAGCACTGATAGATTGGTCCATTGGGAAGTGTCACTCCTGGGGTCAGATCGATGGGGTGCTTGACCTCACAGTGTAGAGACACCCCTATGGGGGAGGTGAAGATGTCCTCGTACTCCTCCACGACCTTATCCATCTATTTTTGTCGTGCAGAGGGGCCCTAACTGGAGGTCGTGGCCACAGTCTTCTTCTTTACCTGAGGGTGGATCATTAGGAAAACAAATTTCATGGTTTTGGCAATGAGCTTACTGCATTGTTTTGCAGTAACCAAAGAGATGGTTGTAGACTGTACTATTTCCGGTATCTTGTACAGCTTATTTCCCAAAGTAATAATAACAACACGAGGCCTGGACTCATACACATAATGTCGCTTCCACAAGTATGGTTGGCCTAATAATACATCAGAAACATTAAGAGGAACAATGTCACATAATACCTCATCCGTGAAGATCTTGATGTTGTAGGGAAGGCGACATTGCTAGCTTACGTGGAGGTCCCATCCTTGGTGCAACCACCCGATGGTGTATGGTTGTGGGTGTGTTGTGGTCAGCAAGCCCAGTTGTTTTATGACCTCTATTGAGATGAGGTTCTTCTGGCTCCCGCTGTCAACAATGAACTGCAATGAGGAACCCTTTACCCACATATGGGAATGGAAGAGGCCCTCCTCTGGATCTTCTCGTTCCTTCTTCTGGATCTTCATGGTGGAAACAGTGGCGCTGGGCTTTGCATCGATAATATTATTCCCATTTTCATTCCCCTTGTTGGGTTCTGATTCAGATTTGGAGCCTGCATCTGATTCAGAAGCCTTCAACTCGGCTACTAGTGACTGCTTGGTCCGACACTCACTTTTGTTGTGAGTGGAGCTCTTATGGAACTCACACCTCTTCCCTGTGTCCTTTTTTGGCTTTGTGATGTTGTTCTTGGCTTGCGTCTTTGGTGGGTTGTCCTGGGCCACCTCGACTTGGCTTGATCGTTTGTTCGACGGTTTGGGGGTACCTTTTCGTTGCTTCTGATTCGCAGAACCAAAGTCTCACTTCTTCTATTTGAACTTCTGCTCAATCTTGGCAGCATACCGGTATGTCGCACCAAGTGAGGCTATGTCGAGGAACTCCATTTCCTCCTGAATGTATCTATGAATACAATTGCGGTACAGAGAGGAGATGTCGAGGAACATTGTGCGTAGGGTATGGAAAAAATTTGTCAGCTCATGCACATATTCGTCCCTTTGTTGTCGCATCGTAGTCCATTGTATGTATTTGATTGCATCTCATAAAGAATTCCAAGTGGGTGCGACCGAGAATAGAGAGGGTTCCCCCTCGCTCTGTTTCTCCCAGTAGGATTCACACCAGTCCTTGACATTGGGGGGCGGCTTTAAGGAGTGCAAAAATAATCCTTTTTCGGTCGAAAAATTCATGAACCGAGAAATATCCTTCTAACAGATTCAACCATCTATCAACAACATCTGCATCTATTTGGCCCTGAAATATGGGAATGTCAAAGTTTACTTGTACCTTAAAAGGAGTGGCGCCTCCAAAGTGGTTGTTGGATGTAGATGCATTGCTAGTGGGCAGTCGTTGAAGGATCTGGGCAAAGTTGTCCATCATCGTGTTCCTTTGTTTCTCGAGGGCCTCCTCGAGCAATAATTTGATAGGATCTCCTACTCCCTCATATTTCTTTTCTTCCCCCATGGGCAGTCGTTAGGGTTTGTGAGGTTGATCTTGCAATAGTTCAACCAGATCAAGCCCTAACTCCTTATACCCCAACCTCGTTGGGGACATGCAAAGAAGGATCAAGAAAGAGAAGACTGCTCTGATACCACTGATCCAGATTTATGTAGGAACACAATGAAATACAAAAATACACATAAATGCAGAGATGCAATGGAAGTAAAACTTCATTTCATTAACAACAAATGACTGAAATATGCTTAAAGACAGAATGGAAATAAAATAGCTCTTGTGTTGGTAGCTTATCTATGAGAAGAGATGTGGCGGCTACTGGCCTCTGAACTATGTGTTACAATGAGGCTCGAAGGCCTATATATTATTGAGAAACAATGGAAAACCATAAACATCCAAAAACCTAACCCTAAGAGATGAAATGCCAGAATATGGACCTCGTTGGGGTAAATTGGTACATCAATTTCTCGAGGTAGTAACTTTGGCATACTATCTCCGTTTGACGCACATGATACATCATTATAAATATCTATCTGAGGACTACATTGTTGACAATGAATATCAAGTCCAAAACAGAAATATATTCTCCAGAGTATTCATGCCCAAAAAAACGTCGTTTAGGGCCTCAAAACGGCTACGAAAGTTGAGGACCCGAAAAACTGCTAAAAATAGTAAATTGTGCTACAATTAAGGAAACTGAAAAATTGAAAGAAACAATGGTGTGGGTCCAAGTGTAATAGGCGGGTGGCCACAAATATCCACCTGGATCAAAGACTTACCCATGTACCTATGATTTCTCATGGAGCATCGACAGAAGAAGAATTTGAGGTCATTAAGTTTGTTGAGAATAGTGACCCCTTTGCACTTTTTCTAGGAAAGACTTGGATTGAGAAAGATCAGATTCGAAGGAAAGAAGAAGAGGAAGCACGAGAACAAAAAAAACAATACTTAAAGGATATTGTAGCTAGGAGAATAGTGTGCTTAATAGATGAACATGAGGACACGTCGAAGCAACTGAGGGCCAAAGACCTAGTTGTCAAAGTTAAAAGATTGCAGGAAGACATTAAGAACTTATCCATGCAGGAGAGTAGATCACCTACTCCAGTGAGAGAAGAAGTAATATCTTCGAAACTTGTGAAAGATCCTCAACAACGCGCAATTACTATGTTAAGTACATATAAGAATAAGATCAGAAAGAGGAACTCAGTAACTCAAATAATAGAAAAGAAGGCCAGAAATCTTAGCAAGAGGAAAGCTAAGTTAGAAAAATTACATGAAGTTCCAGAGAGAACTTTGCAGAAGGAAGCCTTACAGAATCTGAACCTCGCTGGGATAGCAAAACAACGCAGACTGGCACTTCGCCACGACAGAGAAATATGACCATTGGAGGTGTCCCGACCGTTAGAACGATGCTCCAGAACGGTTAGAAATGCAGTTATTGTCGGAATCATTGCCATTAGACCATTGGGACTGTGCCATAACATATGGAATTGCATTGACTAAGGAAATCCTACCCGTTGGAGGAGTCTGTTATGATATTGTCTATTAAACCCGTTGTATGTCCCACCGAGAACAATTTTTCCAATTGTGATTATCCGAGCCCACATAGAACTAGTTGCTTTTGTGCAGTGCTTATTGAGAGCTCGCCACCCGTTCTGTTACATTGAGTGTTTTCTCACCGACCTGAGATATCTAATCTCGAGCGTGCATGTTGGACAACATTAGTGCAATAGAAAATTTCGTCGAAGAGATCCTAATATACCTCATGGATGAAAAGGTGATGTCCGCAGGCGTACAAGCTTCATCGACATGAGGATTGGAAGCATCCCCGTCGACTGTGCAGTGTTGGTCTAGCCAACCCGTTGCTGAGAAACATAGCAAGAATCGTGATGACTTGGAAAATCCCAAGCTCATCCCATCAATCATTCCCAACTACATCCCACCTCTGGTTGACGCGGTGAGTCGTGACAGCATCTCAAGGGACTTAGACTACATAGTGATCACTGCATACCTCCCGAAGGGGATACACGTAGTAGGACTCCAGTTGGAGAGGATTCTAACGTTGAAGATCAGTGACTATAACTTGGCATACTGTAAGAACTATGGCATGCTCACACCATACAAGTACTTGACAAAGACATCGAGGAATAAGTTGAAGATAATCCCCCAGCCATGGACCATGGACATCGCGAGGTCCACAATCATCAATGTGATGAAGTTACCACACTTCGGAAGACATCAGGAGGTTAACGTGTGTGTTAATATCCTATTGTCGTGCTTCCATGGTGGTTACCTATGGTTGCACAGACACATCACTGTCGATCTGACAATGATCCACCCAATCACCAGATTAAGCATGCAAGGATCAGACCCACAAGACTTTTACCCAAGGAAGGTTGCAGATCACACCCTGTAACAGACAATCAAAGACACCTATGGAAATGTAGAGAAGGAGAAGTTGGGCTACAAGGTAGCCTCCATCCAGAACGGTGTAGTGCGCCTAGCTTTCCAGTTGATCATTGGTAAGCTCATTAGAAATAACAGGCCAATGCAGGTCACATGGTTCGTCGTCGACCTCACAGGAAAATGTGTTGAGGGGCTACAAATGAACTGGGCGAGCTACCTCATCAACCAGTTAGAGAAAGACTATCGTGAAGCTCAGGATTAGGGCTATGAGTTTCATTTCAGTTGGTTGTTGATTCTCATCGCCTTCACTGCTTAGGAGATGTTGGAAGGAGTGACCTTCCCTTAAATTGAGTCGTCTGAACCACTAGCTACAAAGTTCACTACGATATGGTATTCGAGATACATGGCGAGGAAATGGTAGTCAAAGGAGGTGTTCCACACCTATTATCTGCAGTTGAAGAGGGCCATTGAATCCTTCCCTCGCATGAAACCGAATACACTGCATTGGTTCAGGCCATTTGCGAAGTTTCGCACAGATAGGCATTTCATATATCACTGCACACAGAGATGAAAGCAAGGAGGAGCTACAGAGTTACTATAAGCTCACTAAAGAAGATATGGAGGAAATAATAAAGGAATGGCCTGCATAATTCTTGGTACTAGTAGAACAGGCAGAACTGTCTGACCCCGACCTCATCGGAATTCCTGTAGTCACTCCAGAAGAATATGATGCACCTAGCAGCAGAATGAAGAAAAAGAAAGAAGATGTACAACAATTGATCAACGCATCAGAAGAGACTGCATCAGAATCACCTGAAGGAGGAGGAGATGACGAAGTGGAAAAAGAAGAGGATGAAGGGAAAGAAGACAAGAAGAATTAGGGCGAAGTAACACCACCTAAATATCCCCTCGAAGAGACAGAGACATCCAAGAAAAGAAAGGTTTCCCCAAAGAAACCTACATCCGGGAAGAAGTCAAAATCCAATAAATCGCCATTTCAGACTGTGCTAACGGCGGTTGACATTGAACTTATCCTTTTCGCCATGTTAAACACCTCGGAGGATATCTTGCTACGAAGCGAATCCAAACAGGAGACAATGTTTGACAGGATTGAAGCAAAGCTTAAAGGAGTACAACAAGCTCTCTATTCGAGCCGAGCAGTGTCTACTGCGCCACCACCATCAGAAGGAGCAGAGTTGGGAGATGAGCTTGCACAACTACACAGATTAGTAGACTCGACATAAGCTCACCTTTTTCATGTCCAGGAGGAAAAGGAATAGGCCACAGAGGCCCTGAAGCAAGCAAAAGAGGAATCCATAGAGAAACGTCAGGTTGCGCAACAAGAAAAAGACAACCTCTAGGTGAAGTTTGCAGAGGATAGAGCGCAGATCTAGAAGGAGAAAGAACAACTGCTTGCAGAGAAGATAGGAGTTAAAGAAGCAGTCACCAGATCACTTCGTTCTGTGACGGGATTAGAACATATGGAATAAAAAACCACTGAGAACCAAGTGGGGAAGCTCATTGAATCCATTCAACATCTCCAAGCACGAATAATAGAACTGGAATTGCAAGCAGTTCCAAGCACTCTGCAGGAAGTGCGAGATTAGAGAGAGGAAACTGCCAGGAGTGCAGTTGAGAGAATCAAGGCATTGACCTTAGAATGAAAGCAACTCAGCAGTCAAAGTGCGCAGACCTACGAGCGCCTTGCAGAGGACCCTGAACTAAGAACATTGAAGTCACAACTCCAAGTGAAAAAAAAACAAGCAGCAACAGTACAAGCACAGTTGAAGCTATTGTCACCGATCGAGAGGATGAAAAGGTCACAGGAACAATGCATAGTTCAGCAACAAGTCCATGCCATCCAGAGTAAAGTCATGTAAGTGACCCAGAGGCTCCAGCCAGTGTAGGATGAAGCTTCACACTTTTTGAGGAGATTGAAGGACAAGGTGCACAACTAGAACAATTATTCACCACGGTAGAACAACGCTTGGAAGGACCGGTGACTGAGAAAGTTATTCAAGATTTCATCGAGTAGGAGGCTCTGGTGAAGCAACAGGTTGAGGCATCTCGAACTAAGCTTGAGGCCTTCGAGGCAGAGTTACCCACAAAAGAGTGACTTGGGACGAGTCACAGGTGAGTGTTGGGAGCATGTTCGCCCTCGACCAGGTTTTGTGGAAATGTTGGTCATGTTTGACCAATTTTAGGACTTCGATAGGCTGGTCGAAGATGGAACGCCACGCGAAGCGGAGATCGCGGGATCTCGCCCCCTTTTGCCGGATTTTTGGGCTTAGGGTTTATGTAATGGGTATGTTCTGTTGGCCCATGGGTTTTTACCCATGTTTAGGCCTTTTTGTAATATATAAATAGAAGGCTAGGAGATGTAAGTAGGAGAATAAGGACATTGTGCTAAGTGCAAGCAATGTAAGTGGTTGGATCTATGTGATTGAGTTATCTATGTGCATATTGTGTACTAAGAACTTGCAGAGCTAAGTGCAAGTGATTGTAAGAAAGGCTCTGTGTTGTGCCAAGCTCAGGGAAGGAGGATTTGACAATGTGCGCGCAGATCTCATGTCCTATGCGGAGTTGGTTTTGATGCTCTGTGCATGTAAGGAGATTGACAAAAGATAATAGAGAAGACGAAGAGTTGGTGGACGTAGCCCCATGTTGGGGTGAACCACGTATAACCTGTGTTATGGTTGCTTTGTGTGATTAATGTGATTTATGCTTAGTACTATTATCTTTATGTATGTTAGATGCATCTGATATAGTGGCTTAGTGCTTAGTAATATGAATAAATGCTAGATATGATCTATCTCTATGTGTTAAGTGCTTGAATGTGTTAGATCTTGTTGATTACTGCGTTGCTCTGTAATTAGGGTTTTATCTGCGATGTAAATGAGGGTTAAATACTAATGAATGTGAACTGCTAAGTGCTCTATTAAGTACTTTGATCACATATCTATGTCCCATCTAGGTTGTAGACACTTTGTGTCATGCAACCCTCCTTGCCTCTACCTCGGGTGAGACTTCATCTGCTTTGCAGGTGTTGCCGAAAGGGCCGGTAGTTAGGGATTTTTTGGTGCGTTGTTGAAGCGTTGAACCCTGGGTCTGCCCTTGTGCCAACACCATTTGTAGAAGGAACATGCATAGGGTCGCACAAATCATAATGAACCAGTTTAAGTTTTTTTCTACATGCTCTCGAACTATAATCATGAAATGGTTGTATCATCACATTGCTTCAATTTCCTAGGAATAGTAGGCAAACCAAAAACACCTTTATTTCTCAATAAAAATAGACTATCATAATTGATATGCCCAAATCTAACATGCGACAAAAGACTAGATGAAAGTATGTCATCACCGTGATTAGAGAGGTATGCAACATTTTGTGTATGGGTAGATGTCTCATTCAGCCTCAACATTCTTCCATCTTCCATCCCGATCATAACAAGCATGTTACTAGAATCCTTTCGTATTTCAAGTTTTCCACTGATCATATGAACATATGAACAAACTTCATCTGAAGTGCACAAGGGATACCAAGCTCTTTTTCAAAACCAAGCTCTTTTTCAACTCAGGAAGATAGAGCACATTATGTAAAAGAAAATTCGGGAATCCAAGCAACTTAATCCTGATAGTGTCCATTCCTGAGGGTTTGAGGCTGGACTTGTCTACACAATACACTATGCCATCTACATTATCATTGAAGTCTTTGAAGAAGTCTCTTCGAAATGTCACGTGAAAGGTTGTGTCTATGTCAAGAAGCCATGCATGTTTTCAAGGAGTATATGCAATGTTAAATAAATATTCTTTTAATCCTCTATTTCAATGGGCAACAATGTAATGGGAAGATTCAAGTGGATTACCTTTTGTTGGTTATGAAGGTTTATCTTTGTTCTCTTTCTTATTTTGTCTGTCTTCCTTGATATTAACTCATGGAACTCTGCAGTCATCTAATGTATGTGACCCATTCCTATGTATGTGACCCATTCCTTTTGCAACGGGTACAATGAAGATTGCATCTATCACTTTGGTTTTGTCTACCCCACTACTTCTGAAACTCTTTCTTCCACGTCCACGACATTCTCTTTTGTTGCTTTCTCCTCTCAAAGAATTATGTGGTTTACTCTTGTCTTTTTGAGCAAAGTACATGGTCTCACGAGTTGAGGAGGCTAACATATTTCCAAATGTTTTCTCTAGTTCTTCAAGTTTCTCCACCAACTTGTCAAATGTGATGGATTTCATTTGACCACTTTCTTGCAACTATTCAAGGTAGTGATAATATGTAGGGTAGAGCGACTTAATGAAGATCGTGAAAGGGAGATCAATCTTCACTCTGGTGCCTTCAATGTCATGTATTATGGTTTTGTTTTCTAAAATTATTTAAGCCATAGGTCATCATTCTTCAACTCTAGGTTGAAAAGCTTCAACATTAGTTGTATGAGTTCTAGTTCAAAGTGTGTGTCATACAAGTCATTCAATTTCTTCAAGGCACCATAGGAATCACTAATAGAAGCAAGATGACCTCACCTCCTCACTTACTGCCCCAAGAGATCACAGCATATGCCTTTTGGTCTTTGTCTTCCCATATTTCACGTTCTTTGTTTGAGGTCGGAATGGTTGGTAGGTCTGGTACTTTTTCTGCTACTTTTCGACTTTGATATTGAGGCAGTAGATTCAACTTTTGATTCTGCTTCTTCTTGAATGTTTTTTATTCTTGTTGTTGCTTCACAAATCCTTTTCCACAGATCGTTGAAAATCAATGTTCTCTTGATCTTCTTGTACCATTCTTTGTAGTTTTCATTGTCAGTCAACACCATGCCGACAATGGATATGACAGAATGTTCATTTTCTTATGTCTTCACACACGTTAGCAAATGAAAATACAATGAAGTTGCACCAATAAAAATAAAAATTATCTTGCTACTGCACCAAATACAATGCAATTGTATCAATAATACTACATTGCTGCTTATGTAAAGAAATCTTCTCCTTTGTTGTAATGATACAACACTGTTACCCCAGAAGAAGCGAATCTCAAAAAAACTTTATTAAATCCAGTAATCAATAAAATGATAGGACGCATCCTGTGATACTGTCATGGTATACAATCCTCCTTACACATTGATTCTGCCGAGTCTCCTTTGGTGTGATGAAAATATAGCAGTCAGCTTGTACGTTTATAAATCGTTGTCAACGCATGCGAATGAAGATACCAACAGAAGTCCTGGGGTACTGGAGATCATGTGAACGATTATAGTCCGATTGAGATTCTAGGGTTTACCAAAGCCACATCTAATCGACCGTGCGTGTGAGCATTCTAGCATGAAAAGACGAGTAAGAAAGGTGTGTGGGAAAGGAATGTTATAACAAGGATTAACAGATGGTACGCGAGGTTGTGATGCCTTGGAATGACGCCAGGAAATTCGTTGGAAACCACATAGCAACCATGAGGTAGCGAGAGGTGTAAAAAAAATTAGATTGAACACATATTAGGGTTTACTTCCTGGACTCTAATTGCGTGACAGAAATTCGTAGATGCATGACCAGGTACCAATGAGACGAGGCAAAGACAGATAATGGAGCGATACTGGACAATGGAACGATACCAAATGATTGCAGACGATTCTAGGGTTTACCAGTGTAGCCACAAAAATTAGGGTTCGTGTAGCTCATAGTGCGTGAATAGCAATAATCATCACTGAAGTTTTGTGAAGTTATGTTTTAAAAGTAATACTCATGACGTGACACTATTAAAACTCAACAAGTTACACGATCTCGTTATTAAAAGTAATACCTAAATACCTCATGATTGAACACGAATAGACGCTCCTTGGTGAAACCTAGAAAAAAAACTTCTGCGCATTTGTTCTGCGTCCAAATATGCGAAACAAGTCACTATTTCTCCATTTTCAGCAACGAAATGGCCGAAGACGAATCGATATCATTGAAAAGAGGAAGGATGTGTTACGAAGCAAAGAAAGTCATCCCGACTAATTTGCGTTTTGCGTCCAAATTTGAAGGAAACTTTGACAGTGGACGATGACAGAATAGGAATACATTACGTGCACAGAATAGGAATACATTATGTGCACCGACCTCATCAGACAGATCTGGATAGCAGTGATGTGCACCGACCTCATCAGACAGATCTGGATAGCAGTGACTTAAATCAGAGATTGATGTTATACCTTTCAAAATATAAGTATAATTGTGAATGTGTGTTTCAACTCTCTTCCGAGAAAATCATAACTATGAAAGAGCAGGTTATATACACTTCCCTAAACTTAAGTAGTTAAATAAAAAATATATATATTTCTTTCAAAAGAAAAATACCATTCCCGAATCTATGATAAGTCTGCATGGAGAAATCCTTTTCTTGAACAAGCGAAAAATCACGCTTAGTCCGGACCTTTTTTAAGCTCTAGCTTAGGGATTCTGCATTTAACGCCGAGACCAACTGTAGCTGCCATTTTATTTTAAAAAAAAACATTTTCTCACAATAACTAAGCAAGAAATTTGTTCTCAGATTGACGGCGTGAGAATTGCAGAGTGCTAAAATCCTCATCCTCGGCGTGCATGGAATGTGTTATGGTCAGGCAGGTTGGATACCTAGATTGGATTGTGTAGTATGGTATAGTTGGGTATATTCCACAAAGATATTGTCTGTTCAGGGCATTTGGTCTAGTGGTATGATTCTCGCTTTGGGTGCGAGAGGTCCCGAGTTCAATTCTCGGAATGCCCCTCTGTTTTACTAATTCATGCATGATTAGCCAGCCTCGTTTTATACGTTAAAAACTATTTTTCTAGAGATCCTCTACATCCTGATCAATCATCTCCCAGACATGCAACTGACCTTACACCCACATCCTGATCTTCAATGTTTTTTTTGTCTTTGCTGCACTAGTATTTTAAAGTTGAGCCATTGGATTATGAAAGGTCTCTCTATGCTATGAAAATCATCTCCGGACAACTGACCTTACACCCACTCGCACTACTATTTTAAAGTTGAGCCATTGGATTATGAAAGGTCTCTCTATGCTATGAAAATCATCTCCCAGACATGCAACTGACCTTACACCCACTCATCCTCTACATCTTGATCTTCAGTGTGTTTTTTTCTTTGCTGCACTACTATTTTAAAGTTGAGCCATTGGATTATGAAAGGTCTCTCTATGCTATGAAAATCATCTCTCAGACATGCAACTGACCTTACACCCACTCCCGGGATTTATAGGTCAAAAACTATTTTTCTCGACATCCTCTACATCCTGATCTTCAGTGTTTTTTTTTTTGTCTTTGCTGCACTACTATTTTAAAGTTGAGCTGTTGGATTATGAAAGGTCTCTCTAGGCTATGAAAATCATCTCCCAGACATGTAACTGACTTTACACCCACCCCATAGATATGGATAGAAGTCTGAGTTAATACCAATTTGGAACACATGACAACTTGTCCTTACACCTACTCCATAGATATGGACATAATTCTGAGTTAATACCAATTTGGAATACATGGCAACTTGTCCAAGACCACTACATAGGTAAAGAATTTTTAAGTAGCAATTATCTTCTCTTACCCTTATTTCTGGCAAAATCTGCAAAATGTTTTTTTCAAAAAAAATCTGCTCAACTATAAAACCAATTTTGCAGTATTGTATATGCAAATATTGATCTCCTAAGTTGTCTTCCATGCACATTTGATGCGCCATCATTTCTTGGTTGTAAGGATGTGGTTTCCATGATATACAACCAAAAGAATTTACAAAAGAAGAGAAATGATGAGTTTGAGAATCAACAAAACAAAGATTGTTGTTCTTAACAATACTAAATCAATAAAACAAAGATTTTGAAAAAAAAAACAGAAAAGAATTGTTGTTCTTACAAATTTTAATTTTCTCCAATCAATTGGAGGATCACATGATTTCTTTACATAGATCACACCAGTTCTATTTAAAAGAGGAGATTCATAGACTAGATCCAAAAATACAAAAGTCCATCTAAGCTACAGTTAATACACAAATATACTTCATTAAAATAATGCTAATACAACGAATACATTTGGAAAATAAAAAATATTAGGTAAGTTTATAATTCCAACACTCTCCCTTAAGCTTGACTTCCCTAAATTGATAATGACTCCATGAGGTATTACTGTAATGCCACTTGAGGATCACTAGAATGAAGTGATAACTCAGATATCACTCAAATGATTATTGAGGTCAATGAGTCTCGGGTCTTCTCTCAAGTGCTCATAATTCTCCTTCAACAATGCTTTTGTGAATATCTTTGTGAGTTTCTCCTGTGATCTACAAAATTCCAAATTTATTTCTCCAATCTCAGCCAATTTTGTTATGAAATGGTATCTTATGGCTATGTGTTTGTTGTGACTATGAAAGACTAGATTCTTTGATAGAGCTATAAAGGATATATTATTACAGAAGATTTTTTTTCTTTTTAATTTCTCCTAATTCAAATATAATGGTACCCTCCTTGACCATACAAATTGACAAACTGTTGCATTTGTTGCCACATACTCAACTTTGTGAAGAGTGACAAAATGGGTTGTTTCCTTGAAGCCCATGAAATAGCTCTTGAACCAAGATGAAACATATATCCAGATGTACTATTTCTTTCATCAATGTTAGCTGCACTGTCCATGTGACCAATGATTCTGAAATTATTTGATGTAGAATAGTAGAATCCATGGCTTTTGGTGTCATTGGCATATTGTAAAATTATCTTTCATGATTGCCAATGTGTTTCCTTTAGAGTTTCTATTAAATACATAAAACTTCCAAGCATACTTTTATAATGTTGGATCCACATTGCTACTGCAATCATCTTTCCTTAGCTTTAGACATGTTTCTTTTGGTAGTGGTGTTGGCTTGCTAATTCAATGTCCTAAATTTCTTCAAAATATCTCTTGCACATTTAGCTTGATATATGAAAATACTTTCATAATACTAAAAACGTAGCCAATAAATCCATATTTATCATTTCAAATTCTTTCTTCATTGTTGCTTCATACTCTTCTATGGACAAATTGTTACTTCCAATAAAAAATAAACCATCTACATATAAGCAAACAATTAGCATTTCACCTTGATTGTTGACTTGGATGTAGAGTGTTGGCTCACTTTTTCTTTTACCAAAATCATTGCTAAACAAGTATGATTCAATATGGCTATACCAAGCTCCATTGTGCCCATACAAAGATTTTTTCAACTTACATACCTTATTCTCAAGTCTTGAAATCTCAAAAGCATGTGGTTGTTCAACAAATACTTTTTCCTTTAATAAGCCATTGAGAAAATCTGATTTTACATCCATCTGATGCACTTTCCATTTATGTTAAGTAGTTGTTTCCAAGCCAACTCTCCTTTGACCACAAGCCTTGCTTTGTGTCTTTCAATTCTGCCTTCTACAATGTTTTTGGTTTTATAAACCCACTTCAAACCAAAAAATTATTTTCATGTTAGAAGGTTTACTAACTCCCATGTCTCATTTGTCTCGATTGCTTGCATTTATTCATCCATGGCATCACAACATTTTCTTTTTCTTATAGCATCATCAAAATAAATACTGTCAAATTTTAAAAATATAGCAAAATTCACCAATTAGTTATCATATTCTTCATACCTAGATGATTCACATATCTCCTTCAAGCTTCTTGCTTTCCTTGAAGATAGCATGTTTCTTCCTCTTTTGTTGGATGTACCAGATGGAAGTATGGCCAAGGCAACAACTTGGGATCTTGTCAATGTAGGTGTCACTTGGGCTACATCTTCTGCTCCATGTTGAATGCCAATTCTTTGAGGTATTGTTGCGGTGATATCTTGTGTACCATTTGGAAATTCCATATAAGGTATTGATGTGGTGACACCTTATGTTGTTCCTTGTTGATCATCCCATGCTTCATCTTCAATTATCCATTGTGTTAGGATTGTATAGTTTTATGCCTTTCACTACTCACTACATCCAATAAAGATACGTTTTTCTCTTCTATCAACCCATTTGTTTCTTCTTTCCTTAGGTATATGTCCATATGCAACACAACCAAAGTGTTCAACATTGAGACTTACTTCGTGTCTCCTTGGAAATCATGTTATGAACACTTCTTGTGGTGAATTTATTCAACAAATAAAATCTCATTGCTATTTCTTCAACCCAAAATTCATTGGTCAATCCCTTGGCCTTTAGCATGCTCCTCCTTGTAGTAAATTACTTCTTGATTTCATATTCATTGAACAAGTTTAAAAACTCATTTGATATATCCCCTCTCTCAATGCTCAAGACCTTTTATCATGTATCCACTATGTTTTTCAACTAGAGCCTTGAATTACTTGAAGATCCCAAAGTCCTTCCGTCATTGGAGGAGTAGAATTAGGAATTTTAGGGTTATTCCTTATGTCTAATGGGTTCAGATGAGATACTGTATGACTGGAGCGGGTTAACAATCCTCATCGCAGGTGGAAAGTAGTTTGTGGACTCCAATTTCTGCTCGATAAATATATGAAAAAGGATAATCTCACAACCATAAACATGGCATTACAGTCTATTTTTCTATTCGATTATTGTCGCGCAGTCCAAGACAGTAGGATTCTCCATCTTCAGCGGAATTTGGTAATTCCAATAGGAAAACCTAAAATGTATACCCTTCTCTCTATTTCATTCTGGTACCCATTAGATTTGATGGGTGCTCAGTCCGACGGAATGATAATTAAAGCTTAGTTGTACTTTCAGATTGAACACATGTCCTCCCAACCTTATATCTGTCCTCCCAACCTTATATCTGATCTCACCTGCTTTGGCTTCACCTGCCAAAATCCCAAATATTTTCAGAACTTGGCATGAATAAAATCCAATAAATTGCTCTGAATATACACATACAAGGTAAACAAGACATCCGGGAACATACAAACCTCTGCAACGACTTCGTTAAAGCGGTTGAGAAGGGTGAAGGAACGCTTAGCATAACATCCTTAGACACGGTAGTCAGAGTGCGGCTGATTCTTCTTCTTGCTTTTAGCGGAAGAACAATACCATGTGCCATTTAAACTTCCCAAAAATCACTCCAATACCATGTGCCATTTATAATATGCCACTGTTAGCCATCAATCCAACAACGTGTAAGTTTTCTTAGTGGGAACCATTGAACATTAAATTTGGAATATGACACTAAAACGATCTACCAAGCATGTTGTTTACTTTTGACTTAGTGGAATTAATATGTGGATTATGACACTAAAACGATCCACCAAGCATGATGCTTACTTTTGACTTAGTGGAATTAATATGTCATCGAGTAATGATGTTTATATTTATCATTCTCCAATCTCAGCCAATTTTCTTATGAAATGGTATCTTATGGATATATCTTTGTTGTGGTTATCAAAGAATAGATTTTTTGATAGATCTATAAAGGATATATTATTACATAAGATCATTGTTGTTTTTAGTTGCTCGTAATTCAAATTTAATGGTATCATTGCATTTGCTTCCACATATTCAACTTTTTTTGTGAAGACTGACAAAATGGGTTGTTTCCTTGAAGCCCATGAAATAGATATTGAACCATGATGGAACATATATCCAAATGCATTATTTATATCATTAATCCATCACTGCTATCTACAAAGTTAGTGCCTATGTAACCAATAAATTTGAGATCATTTGATGTAGAATACTAGATTTCATGGCTTTTGGTGCCATTGACATATTGTAAACTTATATTTCATACTTGCAAATATGTTTCCTTTAGAGTCTGCAAGAACCTAGAGATTAGATTGACTACATACATGATATCAGGTTTTGTTTCTATTAAATACATAAAACTTCCAAGCATACTTTTATATAACATTGGATCCACATTGCTACTCCAATCATCTTTTCTTCGCTTTAGACTTGTTGCCTTTCGTGGTTGTGTTGGCCTGCTAATTCAATGTCCTAAACTTCTTCAAAACATCTCTTGCATACTTGGTTTGATATATGAAAATACTTTCATTTGTTTCTTTAACATCAATACTAAGAAAGTAGCCAATAAATCCATATTTCTCATTTCAAATTATTTCTTCATTGTTTTTTTGAACTCTTCTATGGAAAAATTGTTATTTCCAATAAAAAATAGATCATCTACATATAAGAAAACAACTAGCATTTCACCTTGATTGTTGACTTTGATGTAGAGTGTTGGGTCACTTTTGCCTTTACTAAAATCATTGCCTAATAAGTATGAGTCAGTATAGTTATACTAAGCTTTGGGCACTTGCTTGTGCCCACACAAAGATTTTACTTCTTCAAAAGCAAGTGTTTTTTCAATAAATACTTCTTCCTTTAACACGCCATTGAGAAAATCTGATTTTACATCCATCTGATGCATTTTCGATTTACGTTAAATAGTTGTTTCCCATCCAACTCTTCTTATTTCTATCCTTGATACAAGAAATAAAGTTTCATTATAATCTCTTTCATGTAGTTGTTTATGCCCTTTGACCACAAGCCTTGCTTTGTGTCTTTCAATTCTTCCTTCTACAGTGTTTTTAGTTTTATAAACCCACTTCACGTCAATAAATTATTTTCACGTTAGAAGTTTTATTAACTGGCATGTGTCATTTGTCTCAATTGTTTTCATTTCTTCATACATGGTATCACACCATGTTTTCCTTATCTTGTAGCATCATCAAGATAAATAGGGTCAAATTTAAAAAATATAGAAAAATTCACCAATTCATTATCATCATCTTCATACTTGGATGCCTCATATATCTCCTTCAAGCCTTTTGTTTTCCTTGAAGATATCTAGTTTCTTCCTCTTTTGTTGAAAGTACTAGATGGAAGTATTTCCTAGGCAACGACTTGGGATCTTGTCGTTGGAGGTGTCGCTTGGGCGACATCTTGTGCTCCATATTGAATGCCAATGATCTGATATATTGTTGCGGTGATATCTTGTGTACCATTTGAAAATTCCATAGAATGTATTGTTGCAGTGACACCTTATGTTGTTCCTTGTTGATCATCCCATGCTTCATCTTCAATTAAATATATGTTGATTATTAACTAGATTGTGTTAGGAATGTATAGTTTTATGCCTTTCACTACTCACTATATCCAATAAAGATGCATGTTTCTCTTCTATCATCCAATTTATCACTTCTTTCCTTGGGTATATGTCCATATGAAACACAACCAAAGTGTTCAACATTGGGCTTTTTCTTACTCCATTCCTCCTTGGGAATCATGTTATGAACACTTCTTGTGGTGCATATATTCAACAAATAAACTCTCATTTCCTGAATGGTTCAATTTTTCCTTTCTATCACACCATTCTTCTGTGGTTTATACCTTGTATTAAATTGCTTCTTCATTTCATGTTCTTTGCAAAATTTTAAAAACTCATTTGATGTGTCCCCTTTGTCAATGCTCAATACCTTTATGATGTATCTGTTGTGTTTTTCAACTAGAACCTTTAATTACTTGAAGATCTCAAAGGCCTTAGAGTTATTCTTTAAGAAATAGACCCATGTTTTTCTATAGAAATCATCTATGAATGTTATAAAGTATTGATGCTTGCCAAAAGAGGGGGTTTTGCATAGGACCATAGATATTTGATTGAATCAACTCAAGTGGAGCTCTTTCTCTCCACAATTTACGAGGGAAAAACATTTCTATGTCGTTTTCTGTTGTCTTCACACCATGCCGAAAATGGATATGAAAGAATGTGCATTTTCTGTTGTCTTCACACACGTTAGCAAATGAAAATACAATGAAGTTACACCAATAAAAATCAAAATTGCTGCTTATGTAAAGAAATCTTCTGCTTTGTTGTAATGATACAACACTCCTGCCCCAAAAGAAGCGAATCTCAAAAAAACTTTATTAAATCCAGTAATCAAAGAAATGTTTGGACACATCCTGTGATACTCTCATGGTATACAATCATCCTTACACATTGATTCTGCCGAGTGTCCTTTGGTGTGATGAAAAAATAGCAATGAGCATGTACGTTTCAAATTCAGCCAACCGAAATCGTTGTCAGCGCATGCGAATGAAGATACCAGCAGCAGTACTGGAGATCTCGTGAACGATTATAGTCCGATTGAGATTCTAGGGTTTACCAAAGCCACATCTAATCGACCGTGCGTGCGTGTAAAAAAAATTAGATTGAACACAAATTAGGGTTTACTTCCTGGACTCTAATTGCGTGACAGAAATTCGTAGGTGCATGACCAGGTACCAATGAGACGAGGCAAAGACAGAGAATGGAGCGATACTGGACAATGGAACGATACCAAATGATTGCAGTCCGAGTGAGGAATCAGTGATACCAAATGATTGCAGTCCGAGTGAGGAATCAGTGACGAAAGTGACGATTCTAGGGTTTACTAGTGTAACCACAAAAATTAGGGTTTGCGTAGCTCACAGTGCGTGAATAGCTTCACGATTGAAGGAGGCGAATCGACTGAGGGATAACCATAGAATTGATCAAACTAGAAAACTGGTAGGCATGTAATAGACAAACGCCAATCATGAAATTAAACCCAGCTGTGACACCTTGGTGTATTATCGCAATGAAAAAAGATCACAATGGTGAAACCGAGAAAAAAAACTTCTACGCATTTGTTCTGCGTCCAGATATGCGAAACCAGTCAGTATTTCTCCATTTTCAGCAGCGAAAATGGCCGAAGACGAAGCGATATCATTGAAAAGAGGAAGGATATGTTACGAAGCAAAGAAAGTCATCCCGACTGTCGATCTTCTCACAAAAAGCTTATGAGCAACTATGGAGCCTGGTGTTTTGCGTCCAAATTTGAAGGAAATGTTGACAGTGGAGGGAAAGCAAATATCCGACTATCTGCAAGATGACAGAATATTACGTGCAATTTGAATGAATGCGTAGGTATGCACCGACTTCATCAGACAGATCTTGATGGCGGTGAGTTAAATCAGAGAGTGATGTCATATATATAGTTAAATAAAAGATATATATATTTCTTTGAAAAGAGGAATACCATTCACAAATCTATGATAAGTCTGCATGGAGAAATTATTTTTTTCAACAAGTGAAAAATCACGCTTAGTCCTGACCTTTTGAACGCTCTGATTCTGCATTTAACGCCGAGACAAACTGTAGCTGCCATTTTATTTAAAGAACCCATTTTCTCACCATAAGTAAGCAAGAAATTTGTTCTCAGATTGACGGCATGAGACATGGGAATGGCAGAGTGCTAAAATCCTCGGCGTGTATGGAATTTGTTATGGTCAGGCAGGTTGGATATCTACATTGGCTTGTGTAAGAATGGTATACATTACTATTAAAGGCTAGAAAGGTGCACTCTATTCAGGGCATTTGGTTTAGCAGTATGATTCTTGCTTAGGGTGCGAGAGGTCCCGAGTTCAATTATCGGAATTCCCTTTTATTTTACTAATTCAATTACTTTCGAAACGATAATTAGTCGGGTTTGATGGGTTAAAAAACTATTTTCCAAGTTACATGATAAATGATAATTAGTCGGGTTTGATGGGTTAAAAACTATTTTCCTACTTGGATTGATAGGTTAAAATTATTTTCCTACTTGTTCTCCGACCTTGAATTTCAGGTTGAATGATTAAAAAAGATTTTCCTTACCAATTTGGAAGATAGGGCAACTTGTCCTAAACCACTACATAGGAAAACAATTTTTAAGGAGTAATTATCTTCTCTTACCTTTATTTCTGGCAAAATCTGCAAAATGTTTTTTCAACAAAATTTTGTTCATTTATACAAACAATTTTGCACTAACACATTTGTTTAACTATACAAACAATTTTGCAGTACTGTATATGCAAATATTGATTTCCTAAGTTGTCTACCATGCACATTTGATGCACTATCATTTCTTGGTTGTAAGGATGTGGTTTCCATGATATGCCACCAAAATAATTTACAAAAGAAGAGAAATGATGAGTTTGAGAATGAAGAAAACAAAGACTGTTGTTGTTAACAATACTAAATCAATAAAACAAAGATTTTGAAAAAAAAACAGAAAATAATTTTTGTTTTTACAAATTTTATTTTTCTCCAATCAAATGGAGGATCACATGATTGCTTTACATAGATCACACCAATTCTATTTAAAAAATGGAGATTCATAGACTAGATCCAGAAATACAGTTAATACACAACAAATACAACTAATACTTCATTAAAATAATGTTAATACAACGAATACATTTTGGAAATATAAAATATTAGGTGTCAAGCTTATAATTCCAACACTCTCCCTTAAGCTTGACTTCCCTAAGTCAATAATGACTTCATGAGGTATCACTGTAATGCAACTTGAAGATAGCTAGACTGAAGTGATAACTTAGGTATCACTCAAACAATTGTTGAGGTCAATGAGTCTTGGGTCTTCTCTCAATTGCTCATAATTATCCCTCAACAATGCTTTTGTGCATATCTTTGTGAGTTTCTCCTTTGATCTACAAAATTCCAAATTTATTTCTCCAATCTCATTCAATTCTCTTATGAAATGTTGTGACTATGAAAGACTAGATTCTTTCATAGAGCTATAAAGGATATATTATTACATAGGATTGTTGTTCTTTTTAATTGCTCCTAATTCAAATCTAATGGTACCCTCCTTGACCATACAACTTGACAAGTTATTGCATTTGTTGCTGCATACTCAACTTGTGTTATGAAGAGTGGCAAAATGGGTTGTTTCCTTGAAGCCCATGAAATAGATCTTGAACCAAGATGGAACATATATCCAGATGTACTATTCATATAATCAATGTTAGTTGCAAAGTCATTTCTCATGTAACCAATCATCCTAAGATTATTTGAAGTAGAATACTAGATTCCATGGCTTTTGGTGTCATTGGCATATTGCAAAATTATCTTTCATGATTGCCAATGTGTTTCCTTTAGAGTTGCTATTAAATACATAAAAATTCCAAGCATACTTTTATAATGTTGGATCCACATTGCTAGTGCAATCATCTTTTCTTAGATTTAGACTTGTTTCTTTCTTTTGTTAGTGTTATCATTTCAAATTTTTTCTTCATTGTTGTTTCAAAATCTTCTATGGACAAATTGTTACTACTAGTAAAAAATAAATCATCTACATATAAGCAAACAATTAACATTTCACCTTGATTGTTGACTTGGATGTAGAGTGTTGGCTCACTTTTGCTTTTACCAAAATCATTGTTTAACAAGTATGAGTCAATATGGCTATACCAAGCTCTGAGCACTTGCTTGTGCCCATACAAATAATTTTTCAACTTATATACCTTATTCTCAAGTCCTGAAATCTCAAAAGCATGTGGTTGTTCAACAAATACTTTTTCCTTTAACATGTCATCGAGAAAATCTGATTTTACATCCATCTAATGCACTTTCCATTTATGTTAAGTAGTTGTTTCCAAGACAACTCTTCTTATTTATGTCCTTGTACAGGGACACAAGTTTCATTATAATCTATTCCACGTAGTTGTTTATTCCCTTTGACCACAATCCTTGCTTTGTGTCTTTCAATTCTGCCTTCTACAATGTTTTTGGTTTTATAAACCCACTTCACACCAATAATTTATTTTCCTATTACAAGGTTTACTAAATACCATGTCTCATTTGTCTCAATTTCTTGCGTTCATTCATCCATGGCATCACAACCTTTTCTTTTTCTTATAGCATCATCAAAATAAATACATTCAAATTTTAAAAATATATAGCAAAATTCACCAATTAATTATCATCTTCTTCATACCTAGATGATTCATATATCTCCTTCAAGCTTCTTGTTTTCCTTGAAGATAGTTTGTTTCTTCCCCTTTTGTTGGAAGTACCAGATGGAAGTATGGCCTAGGAAACAACTTGGGATCTTGTCAATGTAGGTGTAACGCGGGCGACATCTTGTGCTCCATGTTGAATGCCAATTCTTTGAGGTATTGTTGCGGTGATATCTTGTGTACCATTTGGAAATCCCATATAAGGTATTGTTGTGTTGACACCTTATGTTGTTCGTTGTTGATCATCCCATGCTTAATCTTCAATTAATATATGTTGATTATTAACTCCATTCTGTTAGGATTATATAGTTTTATGCCTTTCACTACTCACTATATCCAATAAAGATGCGTTTTTCTCTTCTATCATCTCATTCCTTCCTTTTTTCCTTGGGTATATGTCCATATGCAACCCATTGTGTTAGGATTGTATAGTTTTATGCCTTTCACTACTCACTATATCCAATAAAGATGCATTTTTCTCTTCTATCATCCCATTCATTTCTTATTTCCTTGGGTATATGTCCATATGCAACACAACCAAAGTGTTCAACATTGGGATTTTTCTTACTCAGTGCCTTCTCACAGTGCATCTTTTCAACAAATAAACTCTCATTACTATTTCTTCAACCCAAAATTCATTGGTCAATCCCTTAGCATTTAGCATGCTCCTAACAATTTCTTAAATGGTTCCATCTTTCCTTTCTAACACGGTTCTTATGTAGTTTATACCTTGTAGTAAATTTCTTATTGATTTCATGTTCTTTGAAAAAGTTTAAAAACTCATTCGATATATCCCCATGCTCAAGACCTTTATGATGTATCCACTATGTTTTTCAACTAGAGCCTTGAATTACTTGAATATTCCAAAATTCATTCCGTCATTGGAGGAGTAGAATTAGGAATTTTAGGGTTATGCCTTATGTCTAATGGGTTCAGATGAGATACGGTATGAGTGGAGCGGGTTAATGATCCTCATCGCAGGTGGAAAGTAGTTTGTGGACTCCACTTTCTGCCGGAGAAATATATGCAAAAAGGATAATCTCAAAACCATAAACATGGCATTACAGTATGTTTTGCTATTCGATTATTGTCGCGTAGTCCAAGACAGTAGGATTCTCCATCTTCAGTGGAATTTGGCAATTCTAATAGCAAGAGAGTAGGAAAACCTAAAACGTATCCCCTTCTCTCTATTTCATTCTGGTACCCACTGGAATCGATGGGTGCTCAGTCCGACGACATGATCTGATCGAGAATGATAATAAAATCTTAGTTGTAGGCAGGTTGTACTTTCAGATTGAACACATCTCCTCCCAGACTTATATCTGATCTCACCTGCTTTGGATTCACCTGCAAAATCCCAAATATTTTCAGAACTTGGCATGAATACAATCCAATAAATTACTCTGAATATACACATACAAGGTAAAAAAGACATACAGGAACATACAGACCTCTGCAACGACTTTGTTAAAGCGGTTGAGAAGGGTGAAGGAATTCTTGGCATAATATCCTTCGACACCGTAGTCAGAGACACCGTAGTCAGAGTGTGGATTATTCTTCTTCTTGCTTTAAGCGAAAGAACAATACCATGTGCCATTTAAACTTCCCAAAAACAACTCCAATACCATGTGCCATTTATAATATGCCAATGTTAGCCATCAATCCACCAACGTGTAAGTTTTCTTAGTGGGAACCATTGAACATTAAATTTGGAATATGATATTAAAACGATCCACCAAGCATGATGCTTACTTTTGAGTTAGTGTTAATATGGCATTCCGTAATGATGTTGATATTTATCATTTTCCAATCTCAGCCAATTCTCTTATGCAATTCTCTTATGAAATGGTATCTTATGGATATATCTTTGTTGTGGTGAAGAAAGACTAGATTTTTTGATAGAGTTATAAAGAATATATTATTGCATAAGATTATTGTTGTTTTTAGTTGCTCCTAATTCAAATTTAATGGTATCCTCCTTGACCATATAATTGTTGCATTTGCTGCCACATACTCAACTTCTATTGTGAAGAGTGACAAAATGGGTTGTTTCCTTGAAGCCCATGAAATAGCTCTTGAACCATGATGGACCATATATCCAAATGCACTATTTCTATCATCAATGCTACCTGCAAAGTTAGTGCCCATGTAACCAATCAATTTGAGATAATTTGATGTAGAATACTAGATTCCATGGCTTTTGGTGCCATTGGCATATTGTAAACTTATATTTCATGTTTGTCAATATGTTTCCTTTAGTGTCTACATGAACCTAGAGATTAGACTGATTGCATACATGATATCACGTTTTGTTGCTATTAAATACATAAAACTTCCAAGCATACTTTTATATAATTTTGGATCCACATTGTTACTGCAATAATCTTTTCTTAGCTTTAGACTTGTTCTATTTGGTGGTGGTGTTGGCCTGCTAATTCAATGTCCTAAATTTCTTCCAAATATCTCTTGCATACTTGGTTTGATATATGAAAATACTTTCATTTGTTTGTTTAACATCAATACTAGGAAAGTAGCCAATAAATCCATATTTTTCATTTCAAATTATTTCTTCATTGTTGTTTTGAACTCTTCTATGGAAAAATTGTTATTTCCAGGAAAAAATAGATCATCTACATATAAGAAAACAACTAGCATTTCACCTTGATTATTGACTTTGATGTAGAGTGTTGGGTCACTTTTGCCTTTACTAAAATCATTGCTTAACAAGTATGAGTCAATATAGCTATACCAAGCTCTGGGCACTTGCTTTCACTTATATTCCTGAAATCTCAAAAGCAAGTGTTTGTTCAATAAATACTTCTTCCTTTAACACACCTTTGAGAAAATCTGATTTTACATCCATCTGATGCATTTTCCATTTACGTTAAGTAGTTTTTTCTTAGACATCTCTTCGTATTTCTTTCCTTGATACAAGAACTAAAGTTTCGTTATAATCTATTTCGTGTAGTTGTTTATGCCCTTTGACCACAAGCCTTGCTTTGTGTCTTTCAATTCTTCCTTCCACGGTGTTTTTTATTTTATAAACCCACTTCACGCCAATAACTTATTTTCACATTAGAAGGTTTATTAACTCCCATGTCTCATTTGTCTCAATTTTTTTCATTTCCTCATACATGGGATCACACCATGTGTTCTTTAGCTTATAGCATCATCAAAATAAATAGGGTCAAATTTAAACAATATACCAAAATTCACCCAATTCATTATCATCATCTTCATACTTGGATGCTTCACATATCTCCTTCAAGATTTTTGTTTTCCTTGAAGATATCTAGTTTCTTCCTCTTTTGTTGGAACTACTAGATGGAAGTATTGCCTAGGAAACGACTTGGTATCTTGTCATTGGAGGTGTCGCTTGGGCGGCATCTTGTGCTCCATATTGAGTGGCAATGATTTGAGATATTGTTGTGGTGATATCTTTTGTACCATTTGAAAATTACATAGAACGTATTGTTGCGGTGACACCTTATGTTGTTCCTTGTTGATCATCCCATGCTTCATCTTCAATTAAATCTTTGTTGATTATTAACTGGATTGTGTTAGGAGTGCATATTTGTATGCCTTTCACTACTCACTACATCCAATAAATATGCATTTTTCTCTTCTATCATCCCATTTCTCCCTTCTTTCCTTGGGTATATGTCCATATGCAACACAACCAAAGTGTTCAACACTAGGCTTTTTCGTACTCCATGCCTCCTTGGGAATCATATTATGAACACTTCTTGTGGTGCATCTATTCAACAAATAAACTCTCATTGCTATTGCTTCAACCAATAATTCATTGGTCAATCCCTTATCCTTTAGCATGCTCCTAGCCATTTCCTGAATGGTTCCATCCTTCCTTTCTACCACACCATTCTTATGTGGTTTATACCTTGTAGTAAATTGCTTCTTGATTTCATGTTCTTTGCAAAAGTTTAAAAGATCATTTGATATGTCCCCTTTCTCAATGCTCAAGACCTTTATGATGTATCCACTATGTTTTTCAACTAGAACCTTGAATTACTGGAAGATCTCAAAGGCCTTATAGTTATTCTTTAAGAAATAGACCCATGTTTTTCTACAAAAATCATCTATGAATGTTATAAAGTATTGATGCTTGCCAAAAGAGGGGGTTTGCATAGGACCATAGATATTTCATTTAATCAAATCAAGTGGAGCTCTTTTCTCCACATTTTACCAGAGGGAAAAACATCTCTATGTCATTTTCTCAAAATGCAACACTCACAAATTTTATTAGGTTGTTCAATCAAAGTAAATCATCTTACCATTTGCTTCTTATACAACAAATTCAACACATTGAAGTTCAAGTGAACATATTTTAGATGCCACAAATTGGATTTGTCTATTGTGTCAATGTTGAATGTAGATGAAAATTCACTTTTCATGATTAAAGGAAACATCCTTGATTTTGTCATTTTGTCAGCTACAATTTGACTATTACTACTATTTTTATAAAAAAATAATGCATTATTTATTCTCAAACTTAACCCTATATCCCTTTTTAAGTAATCGTTCACACTAATGATTTTGAATTTTAAACCAAGGACATAGGGATTTGTTTCTTGTCACCTTGTTTAGTGAACATGACTTGATAACTACTTTACCTATGATTGGTAATTTGTTGTTATTTCCCATTCTCACCTCAAAGTTTAGCAATTTTTGAATACTAGAAAACATTTCTTTCTTTCTACTCATGTAGTTGCTACAATCACCATCTAAGTACCACTGTCATATACACCATACACTAAATAATCAAAACATGACTAAATTTTGATTTAATTTTGATTCTTTATTTTCCCCATTTTCCTTTGGATATGGACTAAATCCAAGATAGTTGGATAAACCATTTCCAATTACCTTGATGAATGAAATTCCTCATAACATATATGGAGATAATTTTAATAATTTTATGTATTTGTTAATCTACTATCTATCCCATCTACATCAAATCCCTTGATAGATTGAATTTTAGGTGTTGATAAAAGCGTAAAATAATAAGGTGCACCGAATTGCCATGGAATTCAAAAGTAGGAATAATCTATCATCATAAAAAGAAAAGGCCTCTTGTAGTGTAATTGGTTACAAAGGAAAAACACTAGTTTCATTGATAACCCCCCCTCTCTCTCTCTCATATATATATATATATATATATATATATATATATATATATATATCAAAATTGTGCATTAATGGGAGAGTGACCTAGCTCTGAAAGGAAGGTGGTAGGAAGCTTATATGTCAAAATTGAATTAAGGCCCTAGGTTGGACAATTCAACTTAAGGCCCTAGGTTGGACAATTCAACTTCTTCACTCGTGTAGTATGAGTATAGATCAAGAATATATATTTTGTGTTTTACATGTAACTCCATGGATGGTTATCCATCCACATTTACTAGATCAATCAAGGTCATCTGCTCAAAACTCAATGCAATCATAGATGAGGAAATGGGTGGATTCAAATGTTATGAGGTTTTCAGGAACACAAATAAAAATTGTAGATTAATGAGAAACTACTACCTATCGCTTTTCCTTGGGCACCACCAAAATGCCATTGGGTTGTTCCCTTTTGGTTCTTTCAACACCTTTCCATCTGTGTATCAACAATTTCAAAGTGGAGCTCTTGAGGCTACTATCCAACAAGGAATTTTCTCATGATTATGAAGATTTTGATGGTTATGTTTCCTTAGATCATTCATGGCCATACATAGCCAAAAGAGTGCACCCATAGTACTTGATCACTATCCTTACAGGAGATCTGCAGGAATCATGCATTACAATGTTTTGGTGTGCTCCACCACGATGAGCGCATATTTTACAAACCAGTCTTCACATGGGCATGATTAATTTAATAACTAAGTTTCAAATCCATTGACCAACATTCAAATATGTGAAGGTAAAATAGAAGAGAGCCGATGTGTGCCACTACAACCTTTGGCTTGATTACTCGAACTAAACTTTCAATATCAGATACATACCATTCCAACAATTGTTTTGCAGCTAACAAGTAGACAACATAGGATAATTGGGATCATGGAGAGAAAAGACAAACCATTTAGTTGATTCATGAACTAGAAGGGAGTGCACAAGACCATATGAATCCTTTAAATGATTCATCTTGTTGCTTGAAAATGACCATAAATGTTAAATTTGAGATAGTATCCATGAGGTCCTGGTGAAATATATCTCACCCAGAATGGAAACCCACATGAAACCTGGGTAGATTTATTGAGGATCTATGAAATAGACCATCCAAATTTCAAACCTACATGATTTCTTGTTCTCTATAAAATTTTCAAATGCCTTAGTGTTTCCTCCTCCCTATTTCAAACTCTTCTCGCACAATCTATACTTGTCCAAAGCCCAAGGCAAGTAAAGGAGATTGGTGTAACAAACAAGATATCCTATCACTATCACCTCAATAGGAAATCCCCACTTTAAAGAGTAGAAGAAAGCCTACCCCAAGGGAGGCATCCCTGGTGGCCTAAAGGGCTCGGTATACTGAGATTATGTTTAAGAAATACCCCCCTCTCACTGGTCACCAAAGTCAACAAAGAAGTGTAATTTGTGTACCTTCCCGGAACAAGAACAAAATGATAGTAAAGCCTTCAAAGATGATATACAATGCAATCATATGATGGATGAAGCAAAATTATAGTCAAATGACAGTTTATAACAACCAAAAGTAAATTTTAACAACCACAAGAATTAGTGCTCAGAATTGCTAGAAAAGATAGTGAAAATTGCGCATATATCAAGTAGATTCTTTAATAACAATTGTCACAAGCAAGTTCTGAGTAAGTTAGCTATGGGTTAGTTTAGTGTATGCAGAAAATTGTTGCAGTTAGTATGGTTTTAGCAATGTTTTGCAACAACAATAATTAGAATAGTAATCTATGCTAAATTAGGGTTAGAGATAGTTAGTTAAAAAATAAGATAATAATGTTTGAGTGTTCGATCAATCCTTCAAAAAGATAGAAGTGAGAACTAGTGCCTTTTAGGGCTTATGGAGTCAATTATACCAGCACAATAACTTGGAGAGATAACAATGATTATATGTGTTTAAGAGATTAAAATGTGGAAGCTTGAGGAACAACACCTTAAGTCCTCAAGTGCCAAGCCTTAGAGAGAAAATTCAACTATGGTGTAGGCACTTCTAGGCCCTATTGATTTATCCTCTTCTTAAAATATTGAAATATATTCTATGCAACAAGCACTAGACAAATATTCTAAAGTGATAGCACTTTAGGGCTCTAGAAGTTTGTCTAGACAAGATCTTCTTAAGAAAAAAATATCAAAATAAAGAGCAATAAAGAAGCACCTTATGTTTCTTACTCCTATGGTTTTAAGCAAGAAATTTCAAAATCTTCAATATGAATAAGTAAACATACCATAAACATTTAACATGAAATGAAAATCTCATATTTACTTACTTCACCAAGAATAATCCAACACAAAACCCTAGATTTTCCAAAATTCCACCAAGAAATGATTCAATATGCATCCAAACAAGTCTTCAAGCAAGTGCACCTGAGGAATTCCGACCAATAACCCGTAGAGGGAGAAAAATTCAGTCCTATCTCTTCAATGGGAGACTTATGTTGAAAAATGAAAATGCCAACCATATTTATATGGAAAATCTTGGCTTATTTTACCCAACAGTTGTGTCATTTCACAAAACTGAGCCTACATGTCAATTTTCTCATTAAAATAAAAAATAAAATCAATTCTTTAAAAAATTACCCTAAAGAGGGTGATTTCATCCCTCCTAGGGTGACGTTAGGCCTCTTCAAGGAGACATTGAGATGGAGAAGCATGGCGCTAAGCCTCCAAAGGCCCTGACCCATATCCACATGTGTCAACATCATCTTCAAGGACCTCCTCCATCAAGTCAAGCCCCAGCCCTAGGTGACGTCATAGGCTAGGAAGTGTCATTTGGGCCTCCAAAATCCAACATCCAAGTGGGAGGAGGTGGAAAGCCATACTAAGGTCATGTCTCCAAGGGAAACATCCTCGTCTTTCATTGTGAAACTGTTCATCATGATATTTCCCCAAGAATGGGGACTCTGCATCCATCCTTGGGCTTCAAGCCCTCATGAAGGTCTGAACTAATCATCTCCTCATGAATATATGCCCACAAGGAAAGGTCCAACAAATAAAACCAGTTATGCCCTCCAAGGGTCCATGAGTCACAAGATCATGCCAAGTAAGCCCCATATAATAATAAAACCATCCAAACATGTGCATCAAACCCCCCTTTTCAAACCAAAAAACTGTTGAAAGACGTTATACAATTTGTCAAATTTAGGTGTACGAGGGGTTTCCAGGCATCCTATTGGGCTAGTCAGTCTTCAAGTCAAAGTTGTTTCCTAGGAGAAACCCATCAAGTCATGTATGAGTGTGAGATGGAGTGGGTAATACTTTTGGGCATGGGGTTCATGAAATACAAGGGATCGTAATATCTCATTTATGGGAACCTTTGTAGAGGGTGTGTTTCCCTTCGTCCACGATGCAACATTTTTCCAAGCCCATTTATTGTCGTTAATTAATTAAAGTCTAGAACAATTGGGTACTCCAAATGGGTAACATAGATCTTGGGAAGAAGTACCCAATGTCACTTGAAGGGAGAGATACACAAAGTTCCATAGGGGTAAAGTATATCTTGATACCCAATGTGAGATTTTTCTTTTGCAGGTCTTATGCTTTTAAGATATAATGCTTCATTGTTTCTCAAGACCTCTTGGGCGAGCATCTGGAAGGTTCATGATTTTCCTTTTATCGTTTTCTAGATACTTTCACCTCTGATCCTTTAGCCCCTTCTTCCCATGAAATGAGTTACAATCCCCTCTTGGGTCAGTACACCCAAAAATCCCAAAAGATAAGGAGACAAAGGGAAAGAAGAATGGAAGGTGATAATTATAATAGATAATGGATGATGACTCTTCAAGGAACCCCCCAATAGTACCCTATTTCTGAGCGTGACCAAATTACTAGGAAAAAATGACACCCAAGAAGGTTAAATAAGGAAAAGACTATAAATTCCAAGCAAACGTTATGTAATCAAGAAATATTCTTTGCAACATGTTCAAATCATTTAAATATTAGATTGACACTTACCATGATACTAAACTCATTACCTCATGGAGAAAGACATGTTGTCCTCTGAGGCAAAGCTAGTGTGGTGTATGTTTCACTTGCTAGTGATGTGTAGAATACATCAATGAAAAAGAAGGGCCCTTCGGGGCTATGCTCTATCCATTCAGCTCTCAACACTCCATGTATGCAACCTGTGGACCTCGAGACATAATATCCTCAATTTCCCCTTTATTGGGGGTAACAAAAACTATTTTTTTTTTTATATCAAAGATAATGCCTTGGAAAACACTCAGTAAACACACATGAAACACTCAGAGAAATATTTCATGACCACTCTGACAATATTTCAGTGCAACACTACCTCTTGTCAGATAAGACCCCAACCAAACTCACTTCGAAGGTTACCTAGAATGAGTTTTAGCACATCACAGAGGAAACCTACATAAATAGTTTGGTAGACATAGAAGAAATACTATAATAGATTACAAAAACATTCTACAATAATAAATTGACATGCACAACATAAATACTACCTATAGAAAACTATCTTCAACATTCTAATGCTAAAACACCAATAAAATGCAAAAATTCAATTAATAAGAAAAATGAAGAACTTATCTGTATTGAAGCCTAAAGTTTGGGCAATTGACTGAGGAAAAGTAAATTTTCACCCAACCATGGGTTCTATTTCATTTGGTTTTCTACAATAGGATGCCCCCTAGCCAAGCTATGATACCACCAGGGAAAAGAGGCAATGTTGAAGACTAGGGCTAGTCTCTCAAACCTAGAGAAAGAAGATTACTAAACCAATGTTTCAGTATTGAATTTTTGAAAACAAATCATCTCTTGTCAGGATCAATACTTTCTCCACACAACACAAGGATATATTTTCATCTCTTCTCAATAGTCCCTAAGAAGCACCCTTCCTCGAGTGTTTTTCAGTGTGTTCATAGAAAGGTCTAGGTTGATATGCAATCACTCCAACATATTTTCACTTGGTCCTTACCTCTTCTCATGTCTCCATTGTCTTTATTTCGTGACTATTCCATCACATACTATGGTAGGATTCTTTTCTCAACAAGAACTCCCTTTTCCACTCTTGTTTTTCTCTCCAAAAGTCCCCCTCTCCCTTTCATTCAAAATTTTTCTTTATTTTCAAGAGTGGAAAATGCCCACAAGAGTCTTAAACCAACTTAAGTTTGTGGGGGGACAAATTTCCCAAAATGTAATAGGCAATGGCTTAGATCTGGGATTTGGTTTTATCCAGCCCTCTTATCTCCAATTTTGGACTATAGGCTATGATCAATAGAGTGAATGTTAATGACAAGATTAGTATAAAAGTGACATAGGATTATAGGCATGTAGAATTCTCTTAGACTCCCTCACCTTTACCCTCTTGTTTTATCATAACCCCTTTAGGGTCTCCTACCTCAGTTAACCCTGCCATTAAATTATTAATTCTACCAAATACAAATATTTACAAGATTTCAAAATGTTAAAGCCACCTTGGCATATCTACCTCATGGTGCTAAATAAAACATGGCAATAACATACTCATGCAAAAAAACATGTAAAACATGCTTAAATATAAAGTATTCAAGAGAGTCAAACCAACATATTACAACCACACATCTTTATTACTTTATTAATATATATTGCAAATGATTTTGATTTTTTTCACTTTTAGTTTCATTTCTCTTGATGAAGTTTGCATTTTGTTTATCGATATCAAGTTCTTTTTTTCTACATTCATATGCATAATGTTCAAACCTTTTACAATAGTGGCATTGGACATTGGATTTGTCATAATTTGAGAAAATCTCCCAAGTGAAGTGCTATTGTGCCTTCTCTTCCATGAATTTATAAAAAATTGATGCATCATCCTTCATGGTTGTTGTTGAATCTTCCACTTCCACTTCCACTGTGTTTAGCGACACCTCTATTGTTGGATGATATACCTCTACTTTTGAGTGAAACTTGAGATCCAAAATCTTTCTTAAAAGAGGCGGCAATGGATAAGTTCAACCTTTTTTCACGGGCTTTCAAGGAACCTATAAACTCATCAAGAGACATTTAAGTTGAATCCTTTTATTCTTCTATTTCTACAATAATAGGATCAAATATGGAAGGAAGAATACTCAAGACTTTATGTTTGGTTAATTGATCATAAAGGTTGTTTCCATTAGTTTTAATTTGAGTAACCAAGCTCATAGTGTGTCAAAAGAAATCATTCATAGACTCATATTTTTTAATTTGAAAATTTTCAATATCTTTTCTTAACAATTGTAACTTGACAAGTTTTACCTTGGTGTTTCCTTAGTCTCCCATTTTTGTGTGAATTTTGTATCCACTATTATCCTTGGGAAAATGGGGTCTCCCAACACTGTTTGTATAATAATGTAAAGAGCCTTGGCGTCCTTCTCAACACGTTTTTCTCAATTTGAGTGAGTGTGTTGAACATGAATTGATTTGCAATATAAGGGAAGTCATTTTTAGAAACCTCCCATAATTTGAGAGAAAAAAAAAAACTATTCATCTTGATAATCCAAACATCATAATTATTTCCATCAAAATGTGATACTTGTTGCAACTCTTCGTTTCCACTAGCCATATCAAAATCCCATAATACAAACAAACACCTAGAACCTACTATGTTATCAATTGGATGAATTTTAGAATAAACAAAATAAAAATTGCTATCGGTAGTAACATTAAATCAATAAAACAAAGACAAATAAATAACACAAAGACTTAAAAGAAACTAGAGAAAATTTGTGACTATCACAAACTTTATTTTCTCCAATCAAATGGAAGATCACACAAATCCCTCACATAGGTGAGACTAGTTCTATTTAAAAGGAGGAGATTGATAGACCAAATTCAAAAATACATAAAGACTATCTAAAGTATTACAAATACATAACAAATATAACTAATAGCTCCTGGAAATAATTGTTAACATAGCTCATATAAACACAACTAATATCTCGTGTTAGGATCGTGCAAACTTCACCCGTAATTGTCATCATCACAAGAGGTTGTGAAGAATTATAGTTTCAGGTGCAATTTCATCCAAATTAAGGCCACGATCAACTCATATCTGCACTCTCAACAAATTAAGGTTCAAGATCAGTTCATTGCTTAGGTTATCAATGCAACATGGTATCCCCCCAATACCGATGGCAGTTGAATAGACTCGAGCCACATGGGCTCAAGATGTTTGAGGAGATCCCAGAACTCAGAGATCTATTTGAAACTTCAGAGTGGTATGACTTTATTTGTTCCTTCGAGGGATACCACACAGGTGTGGCCATGGAATTTGCGCAGACATTTGATGGGTTTCAAACCTAACTTGGGGACACTTATATTCATGTTACATAGCACTTTATCGGGGCATCATCTTCTCTCCCAGTCTGTGGGGAAAAGCGATTTAAAAATGGCAAGGTAAACCCTGAACTTTGTAACAATTTTTTGGTGACAGAGCACCAGAAGCTTGACTGGAGCCAGGGGATTCCTGTCACATGGATAAAACAATAATGGAAGGGTCCTCTCACGGATTTCTAGCAATACATTATAGGTGAGGGTCTATTCATAAGCATACATTGTTACCACATGTGTTTTCTCATGCACTTGAGTGGTGATAAAGAGTTGAATTTGTCCATTTATTTTCTTAAAAGACTCACTAAAATGTCCAAAAGGGTTCAGGGCTATCTTGAGTCTTCCCATATAATCTTGTATCATTAGGGTTTGATCAAAATCTTGTAAATATCTTGGGATTACTTTCTGTGATCTATGGGTTTACAAGAGAAAGAAAAGCAACCTGATACACAGATCGATGATATAGGATATGAGGATGGCATAGAGGATAAGGTTTCTCCTGAAGCTGGTAGCTCATCGAAGGTATCACAACAACCATCAAATAAGAATATTCCTCCCAAAACTAAAGGTACCCCATCAAGTGCAGACAGGTCAGCGACCATAATAAAATAGGAAACCCCTCGAATGTAGTTGAGGTCCTCCACCGAAAAACGAAGGGAAAATAAAGGTAACATGTGTTCTGGTATAAATAAACAAACACATGATATTCCAAAGAGTCATTTTTCACCTAAAAATGTTGAATATAGACAAGTAATGCCCACCAAAAAGCAGGGTAAGTTTCCCAAAATGAAAGGGAAAATGAAAGAAATGCAATACGGTCTAGAAATCTTTAGAGCATATTTTATCCCTATGGAAACCTTACTCATGGAATCCCCTGAGGCTAAGAAAGACAAGAAAAGGAAGGTGAATCAAAGCATTGGGATGCCCAACAAGCCAAACAGGAAAACCATAATTACGAACCAATTGAGGTTGAACTCTAAGGATCTTTTCAAGCCATCATTAAAAGACCCCCAGCCAATTATGATTGAAGATGATGACAACCCTGAATTTTCCAGTATGGAAGAAATGGTTGTCCATACATTGAAAAATATGACAAGGGATAAAGGAAAATTGGAATTCTGCAAAGGTGAAGCTTCAGGAGTGTGACTTACAACTGTCAAAACATAGTACCCTGCAAATTCAAGATTACAACAAGATGCAAGGGACTTTGGCCCAAATCCTAAGAAGGATTCTGATGGCATCTCCCTACATGCAAAGCTATCCCCCAATAAACATTTAGAGGACATCAAACCGGAAGTTAAGGCCAACATATCAGAGGTGAAATAGCATATGAAGGAAGCACACAGAAGAGGACCAGAAATAACAGATAGGTATGAAATGAGGTCCAAGAGAAGCAACATGTTGGTTGATCATAGCAAATCCATCATGGATGAAGAGAAGAGATTTAAAGATTAAGGAAAGAAGCAGGTCCTGGTCAAACCAAAAGAATAAGTTGATGAAGCTGCAAAACACAACCACCAGGTGCAAGCATTAAGACTACAATTTCAAACTCCGCAACAACAAAACCAAGAATTGGAGAAGCAACATTCCAAGCTACAGAAAAAGTATCAGAAATTGCAAATAAAACATCAGAAGACATGCTTCTTTTTAAAGGAGATCATTTGAGGTGGACTACTGTTGATAAGGAGGAAGAGTTCAAGGAAGTTGCCAACACATCAAGTTATCTACTAGATAGACTCCAACTGAAATTACACAGGGATATCAAGTTCCAGTCACTACCATCTGCCACATTAGTTTTCTTAAAGATTTTTTTCACTCCAGTTTAGACAGTAGAATTATTTTTCACTTATAGATGTCTACTCATTCTAAGTTGAGATAGTAGTGTCAAAATACAATAAGTGATCATTTTTGTGTGATATGATCCACATTTTGTTGAGAATAAGTTAAAGAGTGTCATGACTGATATTTCCATTAAATGCACTCAAGTTAAAGATGTGTATCTATGTTGTAGTGAAATAACCTTAATCCAATTATTTAGTTGTCATGCAGATGTTAAACTCCAGTTCTAAAGAGGGTCGAAGTGCTTTGCAACATTGATAAAAAAGAAGTTTTTGTATGGTTTTAGGGTTCATTTTTTGGTGAAAAAGGAGAAGTATCAGAAGGGATGAACCTGCTTATATGATTGTAAAGTTATCTACCTATTGAATATATGTTGATGACAATTATGTTTTCTTACTCAAATATGTATGTGTTTAATCTTGTCGTGAATGCAAATTTTGTGATGTGTGCAATGTACATTTCCTTATTCTTTCATCCATTATCTTTTTGTTGATTATGCAACCTGTTATATAGCTATTGTTTAGTGAAAAGATCAATTATTGAGAAGTTGTTGGATTATTTGCATCTAGATATTTGTCTAAGTCTTAAGATATTATTTTAAGTCTTTATTCTCACATAGAAAGAAATTCATTGCATTGTTGGTTATTGTCTCTTGTGATTGGATTTCATATCCCCAATTGTCCATTAATATTCATACCATTAGAATAGGATATTTTACCTTCATACTATGTGGCCTGTCCAACCAAATTACCATCTTTGAAAACCTATCCTTGAGCTGACCAAAAAACTCAAATTATCAAGAAACCAACCATTCCAAACTTGAGGTGGCATAGATTTACCCTTTAGCAGTTAGGTGCAAACTTTAGGACCAACAATTATGACCTGTAGAAATGTGAGATCGACCTACTCAAAAATATCCATGAGCTCTCTCAATCTAAAATGGAATCACAAGATGATGCTAAAATGAAAATCTTGGATGGATCTCCCTCTTGTCTAGCTAGGGTGTGTGTTGCACCACCGAAACCAAACCAATAGTGGAAGGGTTTTTGCAAAACCCCAAATAAAACCTTGGCTCCAAGACAACTCCAAATGAGAGATCAAATCATAATACCAAAGTAAAGTGTTGCCCCTCCTTTTATTCTTCTTCCAAGCCTTCTAGATATTTCCCCTTTTTTACTAAATCAAACATGAATCTTATTAACCTTTTAATTTTTACGTAAACATTAAAAGTCACTTTTAATGTTTAAGTAATTGACAATTTACTTTTTTAATTAATGTCACTTTAGAACATAACATCTCCTAGCTAAGTGACATTAAATAAACCCCCTTGGACTCCCTTTTCTTTACCAACTATATCCTATGGGATTTTTATAGGCTACTAAGTCATCCTCCTTCTCGATCAAGTGCAAGGGGACATTACAATCCAAGTTCGACACAATGTTTAAAGGAATACCCCAATACTTCACTATATTCTTGAAAAACTACTTTGCAACTTATTCTATGTTACAATGCATCTTCATCACAATGAAGACAACATACTTGGAGAATCAATCCATCATGACCAAAATCATGTTGTATGCCAACACCATCAGAGGTTATGTGATGAATTCAATCGAGACACTTGCCCGTGGTCTCTCTAGAATCGGTAAAGGATACAACATACTTGCTCTCATTCTGGTGTCCTTTGTATCTTGTTGACATATAATGCAAGTGTGAACGTACTCCTCCACATCATGCTTCTTCTTCTCCTAAAATTATCCCCACTCCAACAACACCAACATCCTCCATTGTCCTAGGTGGCTATCCTAGGGTGAGTTGTGACATTTCTTCATGAGTTCCCTCCCGAGGCTAAATGACTTAGGGACATATTCATCCCCTAAAGTACAACAATCCATTGCATGGCCAAAACTTCCACGTTTTTCCATCCTTCACATGCTTCATGATGTTCTTTATTGTGTGATCAGGCTCTAACCATTACTTGATATTTTCATGCAACTCTTCCAAGACATGAATCTAACTTCCCCTTCATGTAGGAAACTCATCCTCCTCCTATAGGACTGCAAGTTGTGCCTTTTTTCTCAAGGCATATATGACAACATTTAGCCTGCCTGACCTATACTCAATGGTCTTGTCAAACTCTACGAGGAAGTCTTTCCACTTTGCCTACTTAGGTGACAACTTCAGTTGTGTCGTGAAGTAGCTTGGGGCAACGTTGTTTGTCTTCACAAAAAATGTGTTTCCCAACAAGTAGTGTTTCCAAGTCTACAAAAAATGTACTACTATAATCATCTTCTTCTCATGAATGTGGTATCTTCATTTGTTATCTTGGAGCTTTCTACTATCAAAGGAAATCAAATGTCCCTCCTGTGTCAAAATTACTCCAATGGAAAAGCCTAATGTTTATGTATGTACTTCAAATGATTTCTCAAAGTATCACAACTTCACCATGGGAGTGGTAACAACTCTATTTGTTATATCTCTAAATGCATACTTGCACCTCTCTGACTAGTTCCATGATTTCTTCTTTTTCAACAATTCTATCAGTTCTGCAAAAATCTTGGAGTATCCATCTATGAACTTGTGATAGTAGTTGGCTATTCCAAGGAAGAATAGCATGTCATGAACTGTCCATGGCTCTTCCAAATATTTGATTTCCTTGACCTTTGTAGGGTCCATGTGAATGCATCCTTGGCCAATCCAATGCCCCAAGAATGGTATCTTAGTCTGCCCAAAAAAACACTTAGACATCTTCAAGAACAATTGGTTATGGTGTAATGCATAAAATACCTATTCCAAATGATTCTTATGCTCCTCCATCCTTTCATTGTACACCACAATTCCATTCAAATACACCACAATGAACTTGTCCAAAAACAATCGCAACACGTCATTCATCAATGTATAAAAGGTTGCAGGGGCATTGCACAACCTAAAAGTCATCACTAGGAATTCATAGCTCTCATACCCTGTCACCATGGTTTTATTCACCTCATTTCCATCTACATTCCACACTTGATAATACCCATGTCGTAGGTCAATATTTTAAAACACTTTGGGCTTAGCCAAATTGTTAAAGAAATATTCGATTAAAGGCAATGGGTATCGGTTCTTCACAGTCTGTTTTTCAATGCTCGGTAATGCAAACACATCCTTAGCTCTGAAGTGTCCTTCTTGTTTTGGAAGAGAACTGGAGCACCATAAGGTGACTTGGACAAATGAATGAAACCTGCAATAATCAATTATGTCAATTTTCGCTTCAACTCTTCCAACTAAGGTTTAGATAATTCGTAAGGAGCTCTTGTTAGTGGTTGCAACCTAGGCTCTAGCTATATATGGTGGTCAACAGTGCATCGTGGTGAAAGAACTTTCAAAAAATATTTCGACATTTTGTCCAAAAAGTTACCCAACAATTCAATGATCTCAAGTGGAACATGTGTCCCCACTCCATCCTCTTGAACTTCCCCAATAAATGTTGCATAAATATGTGATCCATTCCACCTTGTTTTTATCTTCATACTTAGTGCACAACCAAGATGCACCTTTCCATTATATTTCCTTGTGGTTGTGCACACAACCTGAGACTTTTGTTCACCAAGTATAACCATCTTGTCCATCCATGGCATGAGGACCGAGTGTGTCCTCCGTAGGAACTCCTTCCCAAGAATTACTTTAAATTCATCCATGGGAATCACTATGAAGTTAGCCTAACCTTCCCACTTATCAAGTCGAATTTGAACTGAGGAGGCAACACCAGTTGTTTCCCTTTCCTTAGAGTTTACTTCCTTCATTACAGCTCCACACAGAGAAAATCCAAGTCCCAGTTCCTTTGCAACCTATGTCTTCGAAAATTTATGCAAGGCTCCCGAGTCAACCAGAGCTTGCATTCTTCTTTCGTTGATAACTAGATCCACAAAACACAAATCATTGTCTTGGCTATCAAGATTTCTACCCAAGGCACCCAATGCACCAATCTTTCATAGCTTGCTACAAACTGATCCTTTCCACTCTTTCTGTGCTAAGTGAAAAAAACAAATATAATCACAATACAACATACTTGTGTTAATCTCGTCTTCTGCAAACTGTGTGGGAGCACCCCTTGGTCCACTTCTTGGTTCCAAGGTGCCTTGTTTCAAGTCCCTGTAGATCATGGTTAATTACAAAAACCAAGTCTCGTATACCTCAGGTTACGAGGGGACACTTGACTCGACCTACCTTGAGTCATTCACGACATGCTTCTATCATATGAATTCATTCGCCTTTGTCTAAGGAGTCGCACCAGCCTGGTTCAACCCATTCCAGGAATGTGAAAATCTTGTCATATTTTGTGATGTGTCTTCGCAATGTTATTCATCGTAATACTTTTGAAACTTCGTTTATACCATCTATCACACCCCCAAGAGGGATGCACAATTCTAACCTTGGCATCTCCTGGACATGCGGCACCACGATGGTTTTCACTTGGAAGCCTGGCTTAACCAAGGATACTTCACCCGGATTATGCCTCTTCACCTGAAGCATACACATACCCTATTCTCGGCTAAATATGAGTCACACTCTTACCTTTTGCAAATCAATTATATACTTAAACAATTGTTAACATTCCATAACACTTAGTCATTATGGCATACAACAGAAAACATGAAAAACAATAGAGTCACATATATAGTGTAGGCGGCACCAACAGTACCTAATACTTGACTTCATTTTATTATATTGTGAAACATAAATAATACATTAAAGAGAGGGCACTATTGTATCAATTACATAGATGGGAAGAGTCTCACGACTCTATCCCATACACCAAAACTATCTATACTTGCATATTTGTCACAAAAAGACTTCCTTCATTGCTCCTTCTTGACTCAGCTTGTGGTGCGCCCCACCTATGCGCTCAACCTTAGACTAACTCATGTCTCCTGTATTTATCACTTTCTTATGCATTTGGTTGTGTGTATTGTTCTCTTATATGGACTCCAAGGGTCACCATCATGAATCACCATGTCCTTTGGGTGTGGCGCGCTGCAAATCATCATGCCCAAACAAACTGTCATGCCACTTCATGGACCCGGTGCACCCAAACAAGCCCTTATGCCCATCGATTATTGCATCTCTTAGACCGACGCACCCCATCCTTGAGTTTGTACCCCTTTCCTTATGCTCTTCATTGTGTTGATTATCTTGAATTTTCGTGGGTGTGCCAATGGGGTCACCCCATCTCTCCAACATGCCCATACTGCCAAGGGAAGATGGGCCCACTCATTGGGCATTTTCCCAAGTTTCCCTGTGCTTTCCCAAATGCAACCCAAGTCCCCATTGTTCGTCGCAAGGGAAGAAGGGTTTGTGTCCCCTTGGTTTGGCATGTCACCATCGTTCCCCAAGGTGCTCTTGTCGGTGCCCACAAGATAAGTTCTTTCCCAATCGATCACCTCCTCCTTGTGCTCTTCGCCTGACTTGTGACCAAATCTTCCCAAAGAGTGCATGTGCTCGGTGGGTATCACAAAAGGCCTTAAAATAGGGATGTTTTGGCATTTCTTTTAATAGATATATTGATCCGGATTATTTTCGGCACGAAATGAGAGCGAAGATATAATAAATAAATGCACAGAGATATTGCGTATATCCAATAATATAACAGAAATATATCAGATATGCAACCATAAACATAGATATACAGTAATACACGATTTCTATTAATGAAAGAAATGTACAGAGACTGTAAAAATACATAGTGAAAGACTCGCCAGAATGGTGGCAGCTTATCTCTAAGAAGAGATGTGACGGCTACTCGCATTCGCAAGAAGATAATTACAATGAGGCTCTAGATGCCTTTTTACAATAGATGAGAATGCCAAAAGTCATAGACATCCAAAAAACCTAACCCTAGGAGATGAAGCGCCAAAAGTCATGTGGGCCCCGTTTGGGTAAGTTAGTACATCAACTTCCCGGGGTCCTAACTTTTGCATACGATCTCTATTTTAGGCGTGTGATAACTCGTTGGAAAGGTATCGTCGAGGAGATTCATTTTAGGGGATCAATAATGGATTTGGAAATAATTGAGAACCTCGATCTCGAAAAACCTTCATTTAGGCCCTCAAAATGGCCCGAGAAGTTAAAACCTGCTAAAAATAGTAAATTGCCAAAATTGACAGAAAGCCATTTTGAGCCATTTGGAAAAGGTGGGTGGCCACCAATATCCACCTGGATCAATTTAAAGAGTGTGGTTTAAACATTTTATTTTTTGAATCTTTTTTTTCTCTTGTTTGTCTGATTAGTTTTTCCTAAATTCCAATCAGAAATTTAAAAGAATTGATGAAATTGTAGATATTAGTTGTTGAGGTTGCATAATCCGAGTGCAATAGCGATTTTTGGACATTGAATCCATTTATAAATTCAAAAATGAAATTTGAACAATGAACAAAGAAATAAAGACTTTGATGCCATTCATTTCGCCCCAATGAGGAATGAGATTGTTGAAGCACAAGATGTTCTTTCACATGCAACGACTAAACTCCAAGATATTGACAACATACAATGATTGATGAAGAAGAATGCTCATCCTCTGAAAACGGAACCGGTTAACCACAACTCATTTCATTATTGAAATATGTAATAAATTGTATGCTAAAAGGTTCATTATTATAGAAAAACTTAGGTGTTCCAACAAATTTATATCTCATAAAAAGCTAGTTTTAAAAATAGTTAAATGCAAACAAATTCGGCATGTTCATCATCTACCATTTTAAAACTAAAAAGTGATAAACAAAAGGGAAGTGTTTGGTGCAGTGGATATGGTAAATCTTCATACTAAAAAATGTTAAGAAAATTGTAAACTGAAATTTTATGTAATTTTTTTTATTAGTTTTGTCCAAAATGCTATGTTTTTTCCATTAGTTTTGATCAANAACAAAAGGGAAGTGTTTGGTGCAGTGGATATGGTAAATCTTCATACTAAAAAATGTTAAGAAAATTGTAAACTGAAATTTTATGTAATTTTTTTTATTAGTTTTGTCCAAAATGCTATGTTTTTTCCATTAGTTTTGATCAATAATATACCAATAGTTAAGATTGTATAATCCTAATTTAATAGGGGTTTTAGGGAGTTCAGTCTATTATGAATTCAAAAATGAAATTTAAATAATGTAGAATTACAATTTCAACAAAACTTCAAATATAAAAAAATCATAAATTATTAAAAATCAATTTTATACCAAACAAAATCAGTTTTTGTTGAAAATAAATTTTTATGGTACCATTTAGGTTGGAAACTTTTTTTCTTTGTTTTTTCTTAAGGCAATAAAACTTATTATAACTTAGTTGTCAATTGAAAACAATTTTAGGTTTTACTCTAGGACCAAATGGTCGTTTTTTGAGAAAAAATCAATATCCCTTCTGGTCATCATTAAGAGTATCTTCATTGAAATCATGTATTTTTTAATAACAACTAACCTTAATCCCTTGAAACAAGATACTATCATGGTTGTAATTTAAATGATTATCCATAAAAATTAAAATTAAAAATAAACATCTTACTTTGAATTAAAAAAATGGAAGAATTTTTTTCTAAATAAAATTGTGTGAAAGATTTTGAAAGAATTTATTTAAAAAAAAAAACTTTTTAAATAAAAACTCATATAATAGTATAAATCTACTTGATCACCAAGAAAAAAGTTCAGTTTTTTTTCAAAAATGAAAAAATTAAACGACCTACTATATAAAAAGTGTTGCATTACAACTTTGTCCCTCTCGAACAAGGTTGAATATATATAAGATTTATTGTGCACGAGCATTAAACACAACACTACTAGGATGACCAGTTAAGCACTAGTTTGATCTACTAGGTCGGTTTTACCACCATCCAAAAATTGTAGAACTCCTTTAATCACTAAAGCTAATACCACATCTGACGCCAACTATGTCTTTACTCATCAATCAACTATAAAAATGATACATTGCTCACTGATAAGCACATGTTGCAAATGAAAAAAAAGCGGTCCAGACTCCAATGCAAGACTATTTTAAGCTTTCCAACAGGTTCTTGTTCCTTCCATGTAAATGTCGTGCTAAATAGGATAAAAGAGCAAGGCCATATCGTATTTCAGATAGATGAAGGTTGTTGTTGGAAATCATAATGTGGATTGAATAAGAGTAAATATATAAGGGTTTTGGGACCTTCAGTGTGCAAGTGGGTTGTTTGTAATTACCGATGACGTGTGGCTGACAACAAATATTCTAATGATTGAATATTTTAGCAAATTAATTAAGAATTGTTGTTCATGTATCTTCTTGTAAATTCCAATGATATGTGTTTGATTACACAGATTCAAATGATTGAATATTTTATAAAATTAATCGAGAATTTGGTCTGTGGCATCATAATATACAAACGTGAAACTTATTCCTCACGACAAATTTCTCAATTTGATAGGTAATATTTTGTCAATAGACTAGATTTTTGTGTAGGTGAATAATTTCAGATGGATGTTGCTCCTTTATTTGATGTGCCATCAAGTAGAAAAACTTAAACAACTGCATGAAAATAAAGTTTCAACCATGTTAACACAGTTAATTCTGACAATCTGTCTACTGGAGATTGAGTGAAAAATATGGCATAACTGAGAGGCATAAGTAATCATAAAATCATCATATGCGACCCCACCAAGACCCTCCATCTTGTAACATTGAATACATTCCCGCTTCTGGCCATGCATAACAGTTGGATGTCTTCTTTCTGATAAATTGTGAAGCAAGAAATGCAGAGAGAAAGAATAGAACAGAAAACAATATATTAGAATGTATGAAGAACTGAAGAGATTACAATGCAATGGGAAATAGCTGAGCTAAATAGGCTCAAGCAAATCAAGAATAGAAAGTATAGTTGGCCAGGACAGCTGGTAGTGTACAGTCAGTCTGTTGAGGTTACATTATATTTAACACTCCCTCCTAAACTCAACAGTTACAAACATCAACACTGATTATGCCTAAGTGTTGTCTCTGAAAATCAAAAACCGATTTTCCCAGTGGCTTTGTAAAGATATCAGCAAGCTGATCTTGAGAACCATAGAATTGTAGTGCAATATCATTATTATTGACTAGCTCGCGTATGAAATGAAAATGAGTGTCAA
>SNQJ01S0010437.1:224501-241774 GCA_010110895.2 Picea sitchensis
GTCTTCTCTAACTGTAGTTCCATTAATAATCTCTTCAAAATATAGCCACCCTGGTTTATCTTTTAGAGCTTTCTTGGATAGGCTGTCAGCTATTTTGTTAAACTGTCTATGAATGTGCATGAAGTTTAAAGTTTCAAAGCCTTGCTTTAAGTTGCTAATTTTATCCTTCCATTGGCTAAGGTAGATTATCTCTAGTTTAGATTATCCTTCCATTTCTCTATATTGAGTTATAGAGCACTTTAAAGCACAAAAAGTTAAAGATATTTTTTTATGATGATACTTTAATTAATTCTTTCTTTTTATTAGGAGAGGTGAATTCAACAAGGATGCACATTGTCTTAGCAAATTTTATTTCGTCATAAAAGAATAACATTATTTTTTTGGTTTTTTTTGTTTGTCTTCTCATAAATGAACTCACTCTATCTAACAATGATTGTAATACCTCAAGGTCGATCCCCTGTTGAATTGTAATTATGTGTTTATAAGCTAGGAGACTTATGTGTTTATTAGGTTGGAGAGCCTAGATGTTGAAGGCCAGGGAGCCTGATTTTTGTATATGTAAATACTCATTTCATTAATATAAAACATCGTTGAGTGTAGTATGACCACAAAGAAAGAGTTATGGGGGACTAAGCTCCACTAGGAAGGGAAAGGGAAGGGGGCTAAGAGGCTAGGAAAAGGGATAAGCTTGTGGGCTTATCTCTAAGGGAATATTATAATATATTCGTAAAAGGCTAAGGTTTGGGAAATGACTCATGTTATCCTAAGTTCCTTTGGGGAAAGGAGCGAACTCCAAGTGGGGAGGAACGAGCTCCGAACAGAGCCATGTGTCAATCTTGGCACATGCAGTTTTAGGTGGGAAATCAATTTGTTGTGGGGGTTCGCTCAACCATTCTTTCCATGCTTCCCACACACTCACGCACTGAGCCATCCTCTTCATCATAGACCTTTTCCACATTCATGCAAGATGGGAAACCTGGAATCCCTGTGAAGCTAACTCATTTAATCCTATAAAGCATAGCAACACTACACAGTTCATGAGCCATATCCCACCCTAGCGATTTTGTTGTTGTTTCCCATGCTTTTCTCTGGACTGGCATGGCTTGTTTTCATTACCAGAGCCATACCCAATTTTGTTGTTTTTATTACCCTGACTGGATTGGCCTGGAAGATGGACTGAAGAAGTAGGTTGTCAGGCCTGTGAGCAGCTCTCTCTAGGTGAGAGAGGTTGTTGGGGAAGTGATTTTCCCATAGGGAGCCTCACGACAGTTGTAGAGATCTGAGACTTCTTGTCTGGCTTGTTGTTGAAGCCCTGGAAGGGGAGTGGGGTAACCGAAGGACTGTCAAGCAGGGAAGGGGCACACTCCCTGGGGTGGGACAGGCATGTGAGGAATGAGGGACTATAAGTTGTGGACGTGAGTGGAATCCTGGGGACATAATCCTTCCTGTAGACTTTGTAACCTTAGCCTAGCCTGGGATTCCCTTTACCCTGGGTGGATTTTAGTCCCAGCTTGGTGGTGACCCACTGATGATAGCTTGGAGAAGCGTGGTCTAAGGCTAGGGGGTTCGTGGAAGGTTTGCACGCAGTTGGTGGCCTTCTTAAACATATAAGTACTTTTTATATATGCTTAATTACATGTTGTATGTTACACTTGTGTTTATTTACTGTATGTTTCTGCATAATTCTATGTATGTAACAGAACATAGATGTTTATTTTTAATGTATTAAGTATGATAATTTCCTCTTATGAAATTTTTTCGATGGCATGCCTCTGCTTTGGAGGTAGAGGATGCTACAAATTGGTATCAGAGCTGAGAAAGAGTGGTTCTTTTCGGTGGCATGACTGTCTTGGGTGGTCGGGGATGCCACAAATTGGTATTAGAGCCCATGGTTTCAACACTGAACTTGGATGGTCCACAAATGTGGAATTTGGAGTCAAAATTCCACAGGGATTTGATGTGCAGAGTGTCAGAGGGGCGTTGAGAGAGCTCCTGGGTGGTAATGGAAAGCTCGGGAGGAGTGGTAAAGCAGTTATCACAACAATCGTGGTTGATAACCATGAGATTGAATTTGATCTGTAGAATCTGTGCGGGGGGAGACAGACCCTTCCCAACCATCAGATCTGGAAAAGGTGCACGACAATTAACCTCCAAGTCCTTCGGACTTCGTTACTTCGACGAAGTTTACATTTTGTTCAGAAAAAGGGGTCGAAGCCCAAAGTTTTGAAGTCCCGGAGTGATTTACAGCCATAGATCATCCAGGAGGAGGAGAGTCATTGGATTTCCCAAGTGGTTCGATTGTTCGATGTTCGGGAAAATTGGTTGTAGTGCATGCAGAATGGACTTCCTCCCGAAGTCCCGAAGTCCAAAATTCATCTTGATCGTTCGTGTTTGAAGACACACGTTCGCAAATCAGCCTATTTGGGAATTCGATGTTCGGGGGATTTGTGGTGTAGTGTGGAGAAGTCTCCCGAAGTCTTGGATTCTCGAAGTCCCGAAGCCCTCGAAGTCCGGAATTCAACTTGACCGTTCGTTTTTGAAGACACACATCTGCAGATCAACCTATTCGGGAATTCGATGTTCGGGGGATTTGTGGTGTAGTGTGGAGAAGTCTCCCGAAGTGTCGGAGTCTCGAAGTCCCGAAGCCCCGAATTCATGAAGCACCAGAGTGACATGGAATGATGATGTAACCTAGGGTGATGTGGAACTACTCTAAGCATGCCACATGATACTTATTTTTGTACCATTTACAGGACCTTAGTACCAATTGGGACCTGACACGTGTCGCCTATCGGTAGGGCCATGTGTCACTACATTAATTGATTGACAACTAAGAAAAGGAGATCGTTGTATTCACCAATTTGTCATTTGGAAGAAATGAAGTGTGATGAAGGTGAAACCCGCGAAGCTCCAAAGAGTAGAGTAAATCCTCACCGTTGATTGAGAGAGGATACGTGGAAGCAGATCCTACAGTCCATAGACTTGGCACTCCAGAGGATTCAAGGCATAAGAAGTTGGGGTCGAGAACTCCCGAAGGCCAGAGTCCATCTCAGGCATTGATTACAATGAACACGTGGCATCAGATCCCAAGGTCCAGAGACTTGGTACTCCTGAGGAGTTGAGTTGCAAGTTGCTTTGAGTCAATAACTCCTGAAGGTTGGAGTTAATCTTGACCATTGATCGGGAGATGATATGTGGAGCAAGGAGAGGATCTTCGGTAATTCGAAAATTCGATAGGCAACACAAGATGGAGCCTTAGAATTCCCGAATCCCGGAGTCTCGAAGCTCCTATTGACCATAGATCTAAATAGAGAATGAGGACCGCCAATCCACCGTTATTTGTGAGTTCGCCAATTCGGCGCTCCGGGAAATTGGAAGTTTGGAGTTGAGAGAACCTTCGAAGTTCTGGAGCCCCGAAGTCCTGAAGCTCCGGATAAGCGCCTATCAGCCTAGCACGTGGTCACAACAGTGGTCACATGAGATTGGGGACCAAAGAAAAAGGGCTAGTGCCCATAAATCATTTCAAAAGAAAGAAAAGGGCTTAGAGAAGGAATTTGTGGGGTCTCGAATTGTACAGAGTTGCACCTAAAGATGTAAGGAAGGCCTATGTACCTTACGAGAGGATCCAACATGAGTCCAAGAACAAAATTCAGCTACAAAAGAAGATCACATGTGAAAATATCAGCTTCATAAGAATGAAAATTTTTGGATATCCATTAAGGTTAAGGTAGCTCACACAACCATGGTGAAAGAAGCTACAGGAGCCATCGATCTAAGGAAAGAATAGATGGTGACCGTCAAAGGGATGAAATCAATGGAAAGCCACAACATCGTTCAGATCTGGGAGTTGCAGAGGGGGACCATCGGATCAACATCCGATTAAGTCCCGATCGTCAGATTAACACAAGTAAGATCTACGGTGGAGAGAAGTTGCGAAGATCGGGGGAAGAACTAACATTCATGCAGTTTTAACCTCCTAAATCCTCCTAGACTGTCGATCTGTAGATTTGGCAAGATCAACAGTTGGCATCGATTCCACTATAGACGAGAAGTTTCTATTGCGAAACTCGGTAAAGGAGATATATGTTGTGTTAGTTGGGACTCCACAATCATCCCTGTTCATAGATCTCCACGTCAATTCAAGCACGATCGTCGATCCTCGATAGGAGGTTCAATGCCTCTGTATTAAAATTGTGGTTATGTAGATATTTGATCCTGTTGGTGATCGAATATGAGAGCTAATATGATCCTCGGTACCCCGATTTTGGAGTTCAAAATGTAGTTACAACAAAAGACTACATAAAAGGGTTTTAGGATGGGAGGTTCTGCGTCAATAACTTTTTGCTCAGGACTCAGATTAGAGCATGAAAGAAGGCATTAGAAGGGTCTTGAATAGTAGAATATAATTGTTCACCCAAAAATTAGATCCGAACAGTCAATTTCTCAGGAAATCAACAGAAAATAAGTATGATATATTAATGAATCAGAATGGTTTGTGTTTTCATGAAATTATTGAGAACAATTAGCCTGACAAAGTTCTGTTGGATGCACATTTTTTTGCATAATTAACATCTATCATAACAAAATAGAGTTATCACAAGTGCAGAGAGATGGATGATGCATAAGAGGCTTACAATTAGGAATATGAGATCATAGGAATGGATGTCCATTTGGGTATGTAAGGAACAAACTTCAATGGACATGGAAAAGGAAAGGATGATAACATGAATATTGTAGAGCCCATTAGAAATTTACAAAAAGATGTCCAGAGTTAGAAGGCTGATAATGAAAGGCTTATGAAATCCAAAGAGTAGCATGAAGACTTCAATATAAATTTAATGTAGAGCCTGTATAGAATTAAAAAGAAGTTGTATAAGGAGAGTGTCTCCAGCAAATCAGGAAGCCACGAGACCCCCAAGGGAAAAGGAAGATCAAGGAGCGGTAGAATACATCACCATCACTCCCAAAGACATTCCAATAGGAGAGCACATAACAACTTAATTCCATCTCATGTCAGGAAGAATCATAAGAGGTCTGGGGTGGATGAACTGAGAGGAGAAATGAATAAGATCAAACCTCATACCTTTTATGGAGAACACAAGAAGAATTAAGATGCTGAGACATGGTTGCTAGGCATGATAAAATATTTCCAACTGCACAATTATTCTTCTCATGCAGAAGGAATAATTTCTATCTACCAACTTAAAGGAAAGGCATCCATGTGGTGGGATCATCTTGTGCAAGTGGAGCACATCAGAGAGAAAAATGTGACTTGGAACAAATTCAAGAATCATTTTGAGAAGAAATACTTAACCAAGAAGTATTATGACAGAAAGATGAAAGAGTTCTTTGAACTCAAACTGGGCAACATGACCATTGATGAACATGAAAGGATATTTTTAGAATTGTTGAAGTATGTCTCCTTCATCAAGGATGATACAGTTAAGATCCAAAGATATTTGAGTGGGATTCCATCTTTCATCAGTGATAAGATTCAGTATGATGATCCTAAAAGCTTGGAGGAAACCATAAGAAGATCCAAGTGCTTATATGATCATCATAACGGAAAGCCTACTTTCCAAAGAGCTTGGGAAGACAAGAATAAATTCAATATGGAGTAGAGAAAGAAGGGGAACAAGCCACCCTTCTTCATAAACAACTCTCAGGGACAACAAACCCCTAGAGAGCCCAGAATGAATCAGACAGGTGCGCAAATGCCAAGGCAGACACCCATTCAATGTTGGGGTTGTAAAGGAGATCGTTTGTATAGAGACTACCCTCACAGAAAAGACAAGGTGAGAGTTGTCCACAATGTACAGGAATTTGAAACAATGGAGGACATGGGCAGAAGTGTACCAAGGATCTATGCAGCCTTGGACAACAAGCAAACAGAGTTTTAATCACACATGATTGAAGTACAAGGTATGGTAAATAACCATGCCTTGACTAATTTAATAGATTCAGGAGCTATTCATAGCTATGTAGATCCTAAGGTAGTGGAAATATTACAATTCCCAAGAAGCAAGCATGGGAAATCTTGGCTGGTCCAGCTGGCTACAAGAGCCAAGAAAAAAGTTGTTGAGTTGGTTAAATCATATCCAGTGGACATGAATGGGCTAAGTACCAAGGCAAATTTGAGCATTCTTCTCTTGGGTTCATATGATTGTCTAATTGGTATGGATTGGGTAGACCAACACCATGTTGTCTTACACTGTCACAACAAGGAATTTACTTGCCTGGATGAGGAAGGGAACCCAAGAACAGTCCAAGGAATTCCCAGGGAAGCTACTGTCTAATATATCTCAACAATCCATCTGAAGAAATGCTACAGGAAGGGCTGCCAAATATTTGCAACTCATATGGAGGAAGCACCTAAGGATAAGGTGCCAAATATTGAGGATCATGCAATATTGAAAGTTTTTTAGGATGTTTTTAAGGAGATACCAGGACTACCCCCAAAGAGAGATATTGATTTCTCTATAAACTTAATGCCTGGAGCAGCTCTAGTATCCAAGACTCCCTACAAGATGAGTATACCAGAGCTGAAGGAACTGCAAATGTAGCTTCAATAACTTCTGAAGAAAGGGTATATACGCCCAAGTGTGTCACCTTGGGGTGCCCTAGTTTTATTTGTGAAGAAGAAAGATGGGACATTAAGATTGTTCATTGACTTCAGAAAATTGAATAAGGTAACTGTAAAGAACAAGTATAATTTGCCAAGGATTGATGATCTCTTTGACCAGTTAAAGGATGCAAGGATATTCTCAAATATTGATCTCATGTCAGGATACCATCAAGTAAGGATCAAAGATGAATACATCAACAAGACTTCCTTTAGGACAAGATATGGCCATTACGAGTTCACAGTGGTGCCATTTAGGTTATCAAACACACCAACTGTTTTTATGTGCTTAATGAATGGTGTTTTCCGAGAATACTTAGACAAGTTTGTCATTGTCTTTTTGGATGACATCCTTGTATATTCCAAGTCAGAAGAAGAGTGTGAGAATCACTTGAAGATGGTGTTACAAGTGTTAAGAGAGCACCAATTGTATGCCAAATTGAACAAGTGCTCATTTTATCAGAACCAAATTCACTATTTGAGGCATAGCATATCCGAAGAAGGGATAGCAGTGGACCTTGAAAAGATTGAAGCTATTAAAGGGTGGACAACACCTAAGAATGTGACATAAGTCATATCCTTCATGGTTCTAGCTGGCTACTACAAAAGATTCATTGCAGGGTTTTCAAGCATTTCTCACCCTATCACTTCCTTGCAAAGGAAGGGGGTGAAGTTTCAATGGACAATAGAATGTGAATGGATCTTCCAACAATTGAAGGATTTGTTAACCAGTTCTCCAATTCTGAGAATTGTATATTGTAATGAATATTTCATGGTATGCACAAATGTATGCAAAGAAGGACTTGTTGGAGTCCTTAGTCAAAATGGTTTTGTGGTATGTTTTCAATCTAGAAAATTGAAAGAGCATGAACGACTATACACCACACATGATTTGGAAATGACAAACATAGTGCATGCCTTGAAGAAGTGGAGACACTACCTCATGGGAAAAAGGTTTGAGCTGAGGAAAAACCATAATGGTTTGAAATATCTATTTGATAAGCCAACTCTAAATGTCAGAAAAATAGATGGTTAGAGTTTCTCTTTGAGTATGAATTTGATATCAAGTGCATCAAAGGAAAAGAGAACAAAGAGGTTGATGCACTCAGCATGAGAGTGCATGAACTACGTGCTACGACCATCAACATGTATCAAACTGATCTTAAAGGCATAGTTTCTAAGGCTGCAAAAGAAGATTTGCAATACATGGAGATAGTAACAAAATTACAACAAGGTAAAATGCAACAGAAGGTTGAAGATTATAAATTGGGAAATGATGAAATTCTCTTGTATAGGAACATAATTTATGTACCCAATTCTCATGAATTGAGGAGAATCATCTTGAAAGAGATGCATATTGCACCTTACGTTGGACACCCAGGATATCAAAAAACAATTGCAACAGTCAAGAGCCAATATTATTGGCCAGGCATGAAGAAGGAAATTGTTGAGTACATTGCTAAATGTCTGGAGTGTCAAAATTTCAAGGTTGAGCATAGACACCCAGTTGGGTTGCTGCATCTATTTCTCATTCTTGAGGGGAAGTGGGAAGTGGTGACAATGGATTTCATCACCAAATTTCCCAGAACAAGCAAGCAACATGATTCTATCATGGTGGTGGTGGAAAAGCTTACTAAAGTTGTCCATTTCATTCCAATGAAGATTACTCACAAGGAAACCAATGTTGTTGATATTTATATGAGGGAAGTAACATGCTTACATGGAATACCCAAGACAATTGTGTCTGACAGAGACCCAAAGTTCACCTCAAAGTTCTGGAAGGGATTATTCAAAGGGTTCAGAACAAATATGAATCTCAACACAGCTTAACATCCTGAATTTGATGGGGAAACAGAAAGGGTGAACCAAGTGATAGAGGATATGCTAATAATGTACGTGATGAAAAAACCATCTAAATGGGAAGACTATCTACACTTGGTAGAATTTTCTTACAATAATGGGCACCGATCATCACTGAAGATGAGCCCATTTGAGGAACTTTATGGTAGAAATTGCAACACACTAATAAGCTAGGACAACTCAGCTGATAGAGTAGAGGTTGGGCCAGAGTTGCTCAGGGAAATGGAAGAGAAAATGTTGAAGATAAAACATAATTTAAAGGCTTCCCAAGATAGGCATAAAATCTATGGTGACAAGGGAAGAACTCACAGGGAGTTTAAAGTGGGTGATCATGTATTCTTGAAACTGAAGGCCAACAAAAGTTCCCTAAAGTTGGGAAATTGTTCCAAGTTGGCAGCTAGATATTGTGGGTCGTTTCAAATCCTAGATAGGATTGGGAATGTAGCTTGTATTCTTGCATTACCTGCATCTATGACCATTCATAATGTATTTCATGTATCATTTCTCAATAAGTATATACGTGATGTTAATCATGTGATGGATTGGAATGTTATTCAGGTGGAGCAAGAAGGTACTTTTCAAGTGCATCCAGTGTGCATACTGGACTAGAAGATCAAGCAACTCTAGAATTGAGCCATAGGGCTTGTAAAGGTCCAGTGGAACTGGTATAGTCCCGAGGACACAACTTGGGAGAACGAAGAGGCCATGTAGGCAGAATACCCACATCTTTTTGAAAAATTTTGAAAATCTTGCAATAATATGAAAATACGATGCACTGAGGGCAGTGCATAAATAAGGGGAAGGGATTGTAATACCCCAAGGCCCATCTCCTGCTAAATTGTAATTATGTTTATAGGCTGGTGATCCAAGTGTTTATAAGCCAGGAGGCTTATGTGTTCGTTAGGCCAGATAGCCTAGATGTTGAAGGCCAGGGAGTCTGATTTTTGTATATGTAAATAATCATATCATTAATATAAAACATCGTTGTGTGTAGACAGACCAAGAAGAAAGAGTTATGGGGGACTAAGCTCCACTGGGAAGGGAAAGGTAAGGGGGATAAGAGGCTATGAAAAGGGCCAATCTTGTGGGCTTATATCTAAGGGAATATTATAATATATTCCTAAAAGACTAAGGTTTAGGAAATGACTCATGTTATCCTAAGTTCCTTTGGGGAAAGGAACAAACTCCAAGTGGGGAGGAACAAGCTCCCAAGAGATCCATGTGTCAATCTTGGCACATGCAATTTTAGGTGGGAAATCAGTTTATTGTGGGGGTTCTCTCAGTCATTATTGTCATGCTTCCCACACACTCACAGACTCATACACTGCGCCATCCTCTTCATCGTAGACCTCTGCAACATTCATGCAAGTTGGGAAACCTCCAATCCTCATGAAGTTAACTTGTTTAATCATGTGAAGCATAGCACAACTACACAGTTCATGAGACATATCACACCCTAGCCATTTTTTTGTTGTTGCCCACACTTTTTTCTAGACTGGTGTGGCTTGCTATCATTACCAGATCCATACCCAATTTTGTTGTTGTTATTACCCTGAATGGATTGGCCTGGGAGATGGACTGAAGAAGCAAGTTGTCTGGCCTGTGAGAAAATCTCTCCAGGTGAGAGAGGTTGATGGGGAAGTGATTTTAATAGAGGGAGACTCAAGACATGTGTAGTGCTCTGAGACTTCCTGTATGACATGTTGTTGAAGCCCTGGAAGGGGAGTGGGGTAGCTGAAGGACTGTCAAGCAGAGAAGGGGCACACTCCCTAGTGTGGGACAGACATGTGGGGAATAAGGGACTATAATTTGTGGACGTGAGTGGACTCCTAGGGACATAATCCTTCCTGTAAAATTTGTAACCTTATCCTAGCCTGGGATTCCCTTTACCCTGGGTGGATTTTAGTCCCAGCTCAGGGGTGACCCATTGTTGATAGCTTGGAGAAGCGTGGTCTAAGGCTGGAAGGTTCATGGAAGGTTTGCACGCAGTTGGTGGCTTTCTTAAACATATAAGTACTTTTTATATATGCTTAATTGCATGTTGTATGTTACAGATGTTTTTATTTACTATATGTTTCTACATAACTCTGTGTATGTAACAAAACATAGATGTTTATTTTTAATGTATTAAGTATGCTATTTTCCACATATGAAATTTTTTCGGTGGCATGCCTTGGCTTTGGAGGCCGAGGATGCTACAAATTGGTATAAGAGCTGAGAAAGAGTGGTTATTTTCGATGGAATGATCGGATTGAGTAGTTGGGGATGCCATAATGATAAATGTATTCCTCTCATTCAATGGTCTTTAGTATAATGGGGGAACGAGGAGTTTCACATCACAAATTAGGTTTCCAATATTATGAGTTTCACATGATAGATTATGGTAGTCATGGGACACCTTGAGATAGGGGTCAAAATTATGGAATACATAGCACCGGTTGTGTGCACATATAGGTACCCAAGTGTAGGGGTAAAACCTATGACACACATAACATCACCTATGTACACATCCATATAAGTGACAATTACTAGCCCCACTATAACTCAAATTGAACTTTGTTGAGGCCTTAAGAGGTGATTTCAATAGAGAAAGCATAGCTTTGGATAGAACACGCATATGAGGAGTCATTCAAATGACACTCCATTCCATCCAAGTGGTAATTGTTGGAGATATTAAACACTCACCTAGGTAATTATTTTCCTAAGGTTGATAGCCCAATATTGAGAATGCTTCCTTAGATGAAAATATTCTCTCTAGAGAATATTTTCGTACAAAATAGGATGCTCCTCTTCATCTCAGATTTAGTTACACTCAGTTAAACTTAGTTAGACTAGTTGAAGTCACTCATGCATGGAAACCTCAATTTTATCACCAATAGTTGCATGTGATTCTCTCAATTCCACGTGTGTGACTCAGTTAATTGATTAATGCATGGGTCAATTAACTAGGACTTGGTGGAAAATTACTTTGATTTTTTCCAGTGAGTTTATAGATCTCTCTAGAGCACTACTATAGAACATTAGTTACTCATGTAGCCTATATATAATATAAATTATTCACCTTTTGGGTGTGGAATACAATGAATACATTTCTATTGATTCTTTTTCTCTCATATCTTCTATCATTCTCTCAATTCGCAAGCTTTGTACGAATTGTTGTTAGCTAGATTATCTTTACAAGTTTCACCACAAGTCTACATGGTATCAGAACCCACATGTTTCTAGGAGAAAGGTGCACATATATCTTATTTGCAGGTCCATAGGGGGTATATAATAAAAAGTGATGGATTATCCACCGTCAATACGTATCACGCCTCATAACTACTTCAAGTGGAAGCTAAAAATTCTTCATCAACTCATATGTAGAGGCTTGTATCAGATTACCATGGCTATAGAGGTTGAGCCAACCTATGCTATTGTGAAGAATAGGTATCTCAACTGCATGGATGAGGCTTACAACCTCCTCTGCATGTCTATATCCACCAAGCTCATGTTTCACATTGAAGATTGTACCACACTAGATGATATTTGGACAAAGTTGAAGGATGTCTTTGGAAAACAGGATGAAATGAAAGGCCATATGCTCGAGGTAGAGCTAAATTTCTTAGATCCGAGGAATTTTGACAACATCCAGAACTTATTTACGAAGTTCACGTCCCTCCTCCTTCAGCTAAAGGAATGTGGAATAGGAAAATCCACTAAACACGGTTAGTTAATCCTTTTTATCTTAGCAAAACTTGGTCTAGATTATGTTGTTTTCATCTCATTGTTTCATACAAACATAATCACTTTAGGAGTGGCCTAGAAAATGATGACATTGGATTAGTTTATTGAAGCCCTCATGCACGAGAAAGATAAGCTCATCAAATTGGGGACAATCAAGGGACCCAATGCACATGCACTCAATGTGGATGAAAGCAACAACACTTCCAATTCAAAGTCCAAGCAAAAAGGCAAGGGAAATGCACATGTAGAGCCAAAGAAGGAAGGGTACTCCAAACCCTTTGATGATTCCTCAGACTCCAAAGGTGGAAAAGGAAAGAAAGAGAATACCAAATGTGGTTACTGCAACTACGATTATCATCTCGAGTCTTCATGCATGAAGAAGTAGATTGATCATATGGTGCATATTCTTCAGAAGAACAACCTCGGGGATCACATTCCCGAAGCTTCCAAAAAGAAGTCAGAAGATCTAGTCAAACAAGGTAACTCTCATGCACTGATTGCCATTAACTCTTCTCCTGATGCATGGATCTTAGATTCAGGTGCATCCCACAATATGACAACAACAAAGAATGTTTTATCTTCTATTTTTTCATGCATGGGTTCTCCCACCCTCATTGGAGATGATACCCCAGTTGAGGTCATTGGTCAAGGGAGAGTAGAACTCCCACGGGAAATTTTTTAGAATTTTTTTCATATTCCAAAACTCTCCTTGAATCTACTCTTCATTTATCAAATAACACATTCTGGTACAGGGAAAAGGGTGAAGTTAACACCTGATTCGGTCACCATATCTGATATTCATGATAACTCCATGATTGTTGTTAGTGAAGTAAACCATCAATATCATTTGTATACTTTAAGTAAATTCATTGATAAATATGATTATGGTTTACTATTGACGCATGCTAATGATACTAGTAGATTATGGCATGAGAGATTCGACCATCTGAACTTCAAATACATGCAACAACTATGTAAACAAGATATGGTCACCAAATTTCCCAACTGATGGGTGTTCTATATGCACTAAATCCCTCAATGAAATTGTCAACCCGGGGTAAGTAAACTTAGAGTTGTAGCACTATATGTGCCAAGGAAGAAAAGCTAGAGGAAACATGGTATAACTAAGGAGATGATCTATCTAAGGGTTAATTTACTTAAGCAAAGACTATCAATTAGCAAATTCTATTAAAGAACTTGAACTATTTACCCTAAGCAACTTTAAACAATGAATCGATGGATTATTCATAAAGAAGCAAATCAAACCCTACTTTGAACAAGTGAACCTATTCAATCTAATGAGCAACAACAAGTAAATTACTTTGATCTTTTATCTTTAAGAAAATAAGAGTTAAAACAACTAACCTATCAAAACTTATTCAGCAAGTAAACTCATCAAAACTATTCAGCAAGTAAACTCATCAAAACTATTTAGCAAGTAAACTCTATTCTTAAAACAAAACTCATAATCATTTCTAATCTGCAAAGAGAAATCTTAACCTACTTAATCAAAATCATCATCATTGTATTCATAAATTAATCAAAACTATCCTTAATTTGAAATAACAGGAAACTCAAAGATGATGATTATGCCTTTGGTGCCTAATAACATCACGATGACGATTATTGATAATTCAAGAGGAATTAATTCAATGTTGACTTTTATGGAGAAATGAAAAGTGTGAATCAATTAATCTAATGAAAGCTTAGCCATTGTAGAAGAAACATTAAATATCCTGAAAATCTATGTGATTTCTCAATTTCATGCATCAATCATCGATGATAAGAAAACACTCTTAAATTAATTTAAACACATTCTTATACTAACTCAAGTAATTTTGCAAGATTATAAACTCATAACTGAAAACTTAATTCAAATTCAAATTTCTAATTAAAATTGCAATTCAAATCTAGAACTAAGATTTCATAAATTAAACTAAACTAATCATATTATTAAAAAAACAGATTTTAAACTAGAATGCTTATAAAAACATAAGCCAAAATCTACTTATATCTTAGCACACTAAAACAAGATTGATAAACAAAATAGATTTATGAAAGCATAACTAAAACTGAGAATTAAATCACTTATTAAAACTTGCAATTATTAATCCATCGAAACTTGCAAAAGAAACCCTGCACTAATACTCTGTATTAAACTAATACTCCTTTCAAAAGACTACTCTGTCTCAATTTAACTTTTAACACACCACTTACAAAAGAGGAATTAATCAATTAAATTGTAAACAACAAATACAATATTTAAAATGACAAAATACATATAACAGAGAAATGAAGTAAATTATAGCTACACAATTGAAATACACAATCTATCTATCTAAGCATGCTCAAATCAACACAGTTCTGTTATTAACTTAAAAAACGCAGCAAGTTTGTAGAGATGTCTGAATTATACAATGAAATGTATTCTATCAATTCTTGTTTTTGGTCTGGCCACTATGGTGGTATTTATAATGATTACAGTTCGAGAGGTCGACCACTGGAAAATCCCATTAAACGCTATGTCAATGACAATTGGGCAACATTATAGTGCTGACCAGGTTCGAACTGGGGACCTTCAGTGTGTAAGGCTGACGTGATAACCGACTACACCCCAACACCAGCTGATATTGTTTTTTCGTGTCCATCTTTTGGAAGTTCAGAGGCTCATATTTTAAAACATCCCAACGACCATGGTTGGCTTTCAATATCTTCATCTTTCAATACAAATGTCGGAGAGCAACTTATCGAGAAGAAAAAGATGGTTCCCTTCCCATTTAACTTGCCTGCAATTGCGCCATGCCTATACTTCCAATTCTAGAAGAAATACTCGTCATACCTATACTTCCAATTGTGCAATTGCGCCATGCAATTGAACAGGAAGGAAGGAGATCCGTTTTGAAAGGCAAACCTATACTTCCAATTCTGGAAGAAATACTCGTCATAGCGTTGCGTTCAGTGCCATCAGAGTAACGTGATTTACAAACTAGCCCATCAAATGGATATCCACCAAACAGCCAAAAATCCCTGCCATGGTTTTCTTCGGCATTTCCTTTCCCACGTTTCATGATATGCTACTTTATTCATATGGAGTTTTTTACTATTTATTTATTTATGAAAACCGTGGCCATCAAGACTGAAACCACTTGCTATAAATATCCACGTCTTATTAAAAAACCATGGAATCGACCTCATTTCTCTGCCGGTTGTTGAGATGGCAGAGTTGGTCTCAAGCGCAAGATTAAGCTTCTGGTTCGAAAAACGTGGGTTCAAATATCACTCTCAACAATATTTGCGACAATTTATTTTACACTGAGGAAGAATGAAATGGATAAAATATCATGTGGTTGTCAGGATGGCCGAGTGGTCTAAGGCGCGCCAGACTCAAGTTCTGGTCTTCGAGAGAGGGCGTGGGTTCAAATCCCACTTCTGACAGAAAGGAATAGCTATGTTTCGACGTTATTTACTAGGTCAACCTAACAGAATAATAGAAAGAGACAGGAGAAGGGAACAGTAAAGGTGAGACTCCAGAAATGTCAGAAGAGGAGAAACTTCAGATAGTGATTCTGACAAAACAACCTACCATAAGGGAGCAACTTCATAGTCCTCAAAAGGGGGGAATTGCATAGGATTAAGAATAAGTTAGAAAATTGATCTAAATAGAAAAACCCTCAATTCTCATGCTCCACCAGACGAAAATGAGGGAGCATGAAACCCTCAAAGACCTTCAAAAAATTTGGGAATAGGAACCTTCTGGAAGACTGAGGAAATCAAAATAAAAGAAATAAAAGATCAGTAGAAAAAAATGAACGCTGGCAGGAAAAACGAGGTGGCTCTGTTGTGAGAGATCAATTCAAGGAAAGGCTAGACGATCTTATCTCAGACCTAGATCTCTTTGATGTCCCTTCAGACAAGGGAATGTTCACATGGAATAATAGAAGAGTTGGCCCAGGGCATATAGAGGCAAGGTTAGATCGTTTCCTGATCAGCAACTCGCTATTGGCTCTCCCAGACAAACTGTGCTCCTCGAACCTCCCCTGGGCAGGATCAGATCACTGACCCATCAGACCAGTCTTTGAAGCCCAGAAAAATTAGGGCCCCATCCCCTTCAAATTCAACCCCCTTTGGTTGGATCGCCCAGAGCTCATCCAGTCCATTGCTCAAATTTGGAATCAGTGGATCTCCGGTTCACCTAATTACATATGGGAGCAAAAGCTAAAATTGGTAAAATAATTCCTAAATATTTGGGAAAAAAACTCTTTGCAAAGTAATGCCAGAAAAAGGTTCAGTTTTTTTCGAAAATGAAAAAATTAAATAAAACTCTTTAAATAAAAACTCATATGATAGTATAAATCTACTTGATCACGAAGAAAAAGGTTCAGTTTTTTTTGAAAATGAAAAAAATAAATGACCTGTTATATAAAAAGTGTTGCATTGCAACTTTGTCCCTCTCGAACAAGGTTGAATATATATACGATTTATTGTGCACGAGCATTAAACACAACATTACTAGGATGACCAGTTAACCACTAGTTCGATCTACTAGGTCGGGTTTCCCACCATCCAAAAATTGTACAACTCCTTTAATCACTAAAGATAATACCACATGTGACGCCAACTTTGTCGTTACTCATCAATCAACTATAAAGAAGACACATTGCTCACTGATAATCACATGTTGAAATGAAAAAAAGGTTGTCCAGACTCCAATGCAAGACTGTTTTAAGCTTTCCAACAGGTTCATGTTCCTTCCATGTAAATGGCGTGCTAAATAGGATAAAAGAGCAAGGCCATATCATGTTCCAGACAAAGCCTCGAGTCCAGACGGCTGCACTCTACACTTCTACAAAAATCTTGGCACATAATTAAAAAGGACTTTATAAGGATGATAAGATTTGCGCACAAGGCAAAAAATTTGGGAGGGGCCACCACCTCCTCCTTCTTAGCTCTCATCCCAAAATAATTTGGAACCTCTTCTCTGGACCGCTTCAGACCCATCTATCTCTACCATATTTCCTACAAGATCTTCTCCAAAATAATCGCCAACATGTTAAATAATTTTCTT
>SNQJ01S0010438.1:0-63571 GCA_010110895.2 Picea sitchensis
TCCCTTTGGTTTTTCAACCTTCTTAGACGTGCAATATTTCTTATAATGCCCTGTTTTACCACACTTCTAGCATTTCCTCAAAGATTTTCCTAGAGACTTAGATCTACCTATATATTTAGATCTCCATCTCGAAGGCTTACCAGGGTTCGTGTCTTGGGTACGCCCTCTTACAAATAAAGCATCTATGTTGTGACCATCCATGCTTTTTCACCTCATCTCTTCAAATAACAAGGATGCAACTACATCCTCATACTTCAATGTAGATTGAGTGGTACTACCTATTGCTATAACCAGATTATCCCAAGAGTCTGGCAAAGAACATAACAAAGTGATACACTTATCTTCTTCTGCAATCGTAATATTAACAGATCCATGTTGACTTACCAGAGTATTAAAGGCATTTAGATGTTATGTCATAGAATCTCCATCTTCCATCCTAAGATGATACAACTTCTTTCAAAGAAACAACTTGTTTACCGGGGACTTTGATTGATACAAATTCCCTAACTTATCCCATAGTTCCTTGGCTGTAGATTCTCCTGAGACATTCAACAACACCGAATCTGCTAGGCAAAGTTGAATAATACTCCTTTCTCTTCTATCCAACTTGTCCCAATCTTCCTTTGACATACCAATAGTTGGTGTACTAGTAGTTTGTGTACTAGTAGGTTGTGTACCAGTAGCCTATGTGCTAGTAGACGGTGTACTAGTAGGCTGTGTACAAGGATCCACAAGGATCCATTGTTCTTTGTCTACAAGAAGGTCCTCCATCTTGAGCTTCCATAGCTCAAAGTTTTTACCGTTGAACTTCTCTATCTCGATTCTAGATGAGCTCACCATTCCTCTTTCTTTACTCAAATCTCCACTGCAAAAGCTCCCACTAAACCCAGGTTTATCACAGACCCAAGATAAACTTGATCTCTCAAGACCGTGCCAAACCCTCAACAACAAAGGTGTCCCTTTGAAGCCAAAAATGAGCTCTGATACCACATGTAAGTTTTAAACCTGTGAAGTAAAGCAATGCATATAGATTCTTAAGCAGACAGAAATTAATCAATGGCTCATACAAAGAATACACATATATTTTATATTGGAAACCCTCAATCAAGAAAACCTTTCTTATTTTCATTATATCGAATTTCACCATTCACCATACAATATATACAATGTTTTGAGGTATTCTGTAGATACCAAAACCCTAATCCCTTAATCCAGGATTATTCAGACGCAGTTGTCGTATCTAACGTGCCCACACACACACATGCAAAGAATATAACACATATACCCAACAATATAAAGCATGAGATATATTAAAAAAAATGACTAAGTAACCAGAAAGGGAAAGTAAAGGAGAAAAAGAAAGGGGAATTTGGTTGTCAATTTGTATATCGGGGAAGTCCGGGTGCTGTTTGCAGGGGGTGGAACAATGGAAGCGCAATGTTGAGCCCACCTAGCTAAGAACCCATGATAAAAAAAGTTGTTTAATATGGAATGGGGAAGTGGTCAGTCAGACTCGTGATATAAAATCATCAGTGGAAATCTGAACGCGTGAATCCGCCAACCTGTGCACTTAGAAATTTTCCGAAAAATGACTAAGTAACCAGAAAGGGAAAGTAGAGGGAAAAAATAAAGGGGAGGGAAATTTTTGGAAGTGGGAATTGGTTTTAACAAAGCCCCATTGATGATGTTAATAGTAACTATGAAGTGCATTAGACAGGTGAACATGCTCTTCAATCAAGGAATAGAGAAAGTGAGTCATGGTTATACTTTCCAGGATGTGTTTGCATAAGAGAAGCATAGAAAAGCTACAGAAAAATCAATTTTGGGATGTTCAAGTAAAATTATTGTACTGTCAACTTCACAGTAAGTATAACAATGATGAATTTTAATTTTAATTTTTTGTGGTTGATATCATAGTTCCATTGGACTCCACATAGCATATATCCTTTTATTTAAAAATATTTCTGAAGATGAATTTTGGTAATTTCATCGATCAAGTAGAAGTGCTAAAATGAAATACATATTACATTTGGTTCACAGAGCTTGCATTAAAAGGAAAAGCAGGTCTTGTATATTATTTAAGATCATAGAAAAACCGCTAAGATCTTGAATGTATCATCCAACCATAATTCAAAAATCGGGCCCATGAGAACCTTGAACTACAACACAAAAGCACATGAACAAAATTCTGCCAAACACAACACATGACAAAATCAACGGAGATTGGGCATTGTATTGCATCTATTAGCAAATCCCCAAATGAGCACTAAGAAATTTGTCGATTACTATATTACCATGAACCAATATCACTATGAACATTTGCTTCTAATAGTACTCTGAACCATGGATGATTTTAGGGGCTAAATTTCGCTCATGGGCTAATTTTCCATGGTTTTTCCAAAAATGAGATTCGCTATTCTAAAAATGATTCACCCAAATTCTATAGGATAAAATTATTTTACCTTAAAAATCGCTAAAATTTTACAAAAACTATATAGAATCCTTAGAAATTTGAATATTTTTACAAAAATATCGCCAAACATTTGTAGTTGGCATATGAAGGATTAGTAAGATTCACCAAGGTTTATACATTTTAAAATAAATTTCCATCCTTAAAATCATCCTTGCTCTGAACCAAGATCACGTTGACCTGACAATGTTCTAACATTACTAGTTTTGGAAAAGAGTGTCAGCATTTAACTTATTGGAGTTCAAACAATGCCAAATTTGCAATATTATTGAAAATGCATGATGGTTCCATTCAGAGAAGAAAGCTATTTTGATGGCTCAAAGGATGGACCTAATTTATTCACAGTTGGATACTTTGTATGAGGTATGTCCTCATGCTTCTCATTTCTGGAATGAACAATATTACGTGCTTCCAGTTCAATTTTCCATGGCACTACAAAACTCTATTCATATCCTCATTGGGTAGCATGGACAGATACATATGAGATTGTTTCATTTCTTGTCAACGCTTGATATGATTTTTTTTTATTTTTTTTTGGTTCAGTCGATATGCAGTATGGCATTGTCCTCATTTAATCTAAATTTGATATGGATGCGAAAGTCGTGTAACATGTAGACATTGTTTGCCTTTTCTGTAGGTATACTTCATATGGAAATTCTGTTAACCCATAAAGCACATATTGTAACAAAGGTTGTCAAATTTTACAATGTACAATTGTGTTGCTGAGGGTTTGGATGGCAGCGTTGAGGCAATGTTTATATATGTAAGGGAATTTTTTACTGCATCGTAGGAAATCAATTGTGACATCATTTATGAAAGAAGAGGCAGAAGTAGGAGAGTTGCATTTGGCACATACAGGCTCGAAGGGGGTCGAGTACGCATTGGCTGTGACCAAAACACCCTCAACCTATGTATGTGAGCATAATAGTTAATATATTGAACAATATAATATACAACTATACAACAAAAAAGCTGCAAAAAATTGTTCAAGGCAATTTTTATGAGCAAAGTGTGGATGGAATTGTATATGTATACGCACAATAGTTGTCGAGCTAGTTAGTTTCTTGAGATCCTGTACTATGTATGTTCACAATTTTGTTACAAATGTTGCTTGGGTTGTGCGAAAGATCATTTCTTTAACATCTCTTTTCTTTGTTATATTTTTGAAGAGAATAAGTGGAAATTTCCCTTTATGCAATTGTTGTTCCATTGAGGAAAAAAAAATTGAATAGGTGTCGAACAACTATAGCTGCAACATGGAACAGTGTAATAGTTGTGTAACATAACTGAGATATGCGAACATATAAAAGTAAAGGAAAAAACTATATATGGAGAACAATACCATTGGCTTGTCGTTGTCTGACTCTCCATCTTTTATATGGAGAATGTGTTGCGAGCCAAGTTTTCTCGTGAGTGTGACAATTGCACCAATGGTTCCTATTGGGTAAGTGCCATTTCTTTGTGCAAGTTGGATGATTGTTGTGTCCAGTACGAAATGATATTATGAACAAATCGCAGGAAATTTTTCCACAATACTTGTTTCGTTGAGAGATATAATTCGATAACAATCACCACTGTCATATACTATTTTTGACAATATATTAAAATTTGTAATGGATATCCCATTACCTGGCAAGATCTTTTCTGCATGTTTCTGGACAAGTTGTATAGGGATAGTCAGTGTGACTGTCATCATGGCTTCATTTTCTGTCATGTCAACACGCACAATGCATCTAGTTTTGTTTTCCTTGTCTAAGTAGGTGATATACACTATGTCCCTGACGAACACTTGTCCAGTTCGACGGTTGTTCAAGCCTTTTATCAATAATATATTGGGTGTTATAAGTTTAGACTTGGTGACATTTTTTGAAAAGAAAAAGTAATGTGAATGGAAGTCTGCATCATTTTTTTGTTTTTTGTTTTTTTGGTATAAAATTTACAAGTAGACGCACAACTTGGATGAAGTATGTAGATCATATTTTTGTAACCATACCTCTTAGTCTATGAAGCTTGCACTATGTTGGGCATTTCACTTATGCTCATCGATACTTCTTGTGAAATTCAAATCATGTGTTGGAGATGACTTCAACATATTTATCATGGAATAGATGAATAAATAGCTCAAGATATTTGTTTGGTAAACATAGCAAGAGCACAATGTATGAATCTTTACCTTTGGCCTTGTTTTTCTGTTGATGTTTGCGATGATTGACTACTCATGCCCATGTCACTTGTCCAACTTTTTTTGATGCAAGCATGTGTACATGAACATCAGAATGCCTAAATAAGAATATGCATTTTATATTGATCATAATTGTTCTGGATGTCACATACAGACTCGAAGGACATGGAATATGAAATAGGGTGTCAAGGGATACTTAGGAAACATGAGGACTCGACAGTCAAATTGTATGCCTCAGAAATTTTGAGTTCAAAAATGTGTAACACGAAATAGGGAATGATGGGGGAGTTCGGTGGCCAATATGTATATTGAGGAACCCAAGAATTTGTTTGCAGATCATGGAAAAATAAAGCACAATATTGAGCCCACCATCTTGGGATTTTGATTGTCAATTTGTATATCGTGAAACTCTGGGTGTTGTTTGGAGGACACACAACAATAGAAGCGTAATTTTGAGCATGCCAGCCCAGGAACCCGCGATCGAAAAAGTGGATAAGTATGGAATGAGGAAGTCGTCGGTCAGACTCATGATATAGAAGCATGAGTATAAATGTGAACTTGTGATTCTGCAAACCCGCGCACCTAGACATTTTCGGAAAAATAACTAAGTAAAGCAACCAGAAAGATAAAGTAGAGGGGGGAAATAAAGGGGAATTCAATTAAGTATAGAAGAGGGGAAAAAAGGGATAGTAGAGAGTGGGAAAATAGAAAATGGGAGGGAAATATTTGGAAGTGGGAAGTCTCAAAAAAGGCTCGTTGTTGTCAAATCATTGTTTTCTAGTCCAATATTTTATCCACCTACTTGTTTTGTGTGTTTTATTTACTATCACAATTGGTATACCTTTTCAAAGATTGTACTTTAACTTCCTTTGTTGTGGCATATAAGATTTCATCCTCTTGTCCAACTAATCTGTTTCTTTCAATGTAGCAATGCAAAACATACAATGGACATGAAGGTAAGTTGGTGTGTAGAAAGACATGTAAAAAAATAAATACAGTTCTATTTATTTCAATGTAGCAGCACAAAAAATAAAATTAACATGAAGATAAGTTATTATGTAGGAAGTTACGTAGTATCTACATACAATAAATTAGGTTCAAAGAAGTAGAACAAATATACAGATAATAAATGAAATACAAAACAATGGAATATGAAATAAGAGTAGAAGCATGCACCTTTGTATCTCCTCTTCTACATTTGTGGTTAAGAGTCCTTCGTCTTCTCCAGTTATGGAATAAAAAAAGTGGCTAAGTATGGAATTAGAAAGTCGTCGGTCATATTCATGATATAGAAGCATGAGTATAAATGTGAACCTATGAGTCTGCCAACCTGTGCACCTAGAAATTTAAAAAAAAACAACTAAGTAAAGCAACCAAAAAGAGAAAGTAGAGGGGAAAAAGAAAGGGGAATTCGATTAAGTATAGAAGAGGGAAAAAAGGGATAATAGAGAGTGGGAAAATAGAAAAGGGGAGGGAAATTTTCAGAAGCAGGAAGTCTCAACAAAGGCCCATTGTTGCCAAATCATCGTTTTCTAGTCCAATATTTTATCCACCTACTCGTTTTGTGTGTTTGATTTACTATCACAATTGGTATACCTTTTCGAAGATTGTACTTCAGCTTCCTCTGTTGTGGAATATGATATTTCATCCTCTTGTCCAACAAATCTTTTTTTTTCAACGTAGAAATGCATAAAATACAATGGACATGAAGGTAAGTTGGTATATAGAAAGACATGTAAAAAAATAAATGCAGTTCTATTTATTTCAATGTAGCAGCACATAAAATACAATTGACATGAAGATAAGTTATTATGTAGGAAGATACATAGTATCTACATACAATAAATTAGGTGCAAAGCAGTAGAACAAATATAAAAATAATAAATGAAATACAAAACAATGTAATATGAAATAAGAGTAGAAGCATGCACCTTTGTATCTCCTCTTCTAGATTTGTGGTTAAGAGTCCTTCTTCTTCTCCGGTTATTTTGTTTGTTTCAATGTGGGAATGCACAAAATAAAATGAACATGAATGTAAGATGGTATGTAAGGGAAAACAAGTAATATGTACATACCGTAAATGAGAATCAACAGAATACAATAAAAGATAGAGTTAGAAGCATGAACCTTTGTTTTTCTTGATCCATGGTTGTGGTTATTGTTATCACATGAATTTTTCAGGAGTCGTATGTGTTTTTATGAATACCCAAGTTTGCACCCCTGCTCTGTCTCCCTCTTTTCCGCACACCATTCCTAGGTTTTTTCCTTATGATTGATAAAGTCATTCTCCCTTTCTGATCAATAATCTGGTTTTCCTTAGGGTGTTTCTTAACTGGTTCTCGGCTCAGGGGTTTTTTCCATTTTATTTAATGTATGAACTCGTATCGCAATATTTGGTCCAAATTACTCGTCATCCTTTATTCTATTTGATTGTCCAGGGAGAATTCGGGGTTTGCGATTCAGGAGAAAGCGATGAAGTCGTTGTCAAAAAGGTCGAAACCTGAAGTTTTGAAGTGGAATAAGGGTATGATTTAAGCCGTTGATCATTGGTTAAGGAGGACTGTTGATCTCTGTGTGTGGAGACAATTCATGATTTAGAAATTGGGAGTTGTGGAGTGGAGTGTGTTAAAGATTCCCAAAGGCGGGAATCTGAAGAGATCATAGTCATTGGTTGTGTGAATGACGAGAGTCATAGATCTCATTCAGATGAATTTGCAGTTCAGAATTCATAAGAATTGGTAGAGGTTGTATTCAAAATTTATGAAGTTCGAAGCTCGAAGTGCTTAAGGAGCTAAGCCCAGGGTCATATCCTAAAGTCATATGTGGAGAGGGGCTAGTGTGGAAGAGCTAGCACCCGAAATCTAAGAAAATCATAAAGACTGCTTAGAAGGAATCATGTGTGTCATATGACCTACGCTAAAGGAAAAGGGGGCCTAAGTGATTTTTTTTAGAGGGCAAGTAAAGCTTCCTGTTTGGTTTTCAACGACGAAGATCCCCAATGAAGTTCATTTTAGCGGTCCCTGGGTATTTGAAATTATAAAGTTACATGAGTTTTAGCATCAATCAGGAACCCCTAGATTAAAGATCAAGAAAAGGTTAAGTTTGGGCCATTGGATCTCATTGGGGAGAAATCGATGGTGGAGAAACATTGTGGAAGTCAGGATTCCAAAGGATTGTAAGCATTATTCATCTAAAAGTCCAAAGTCCTGAAACCTAGAGCAAATATGGGCCATCGATCAAAGGGACCCACAATGCCAGATCCGAGATGCCGAAAAAATCACTGGGAGATTTTCCAGTTGAGGAGTGTGAAAAGGTCCCAAAGATCCAAATCCTGAACTCCCGAAGTAATTATGGGTCATTGATCTTTGTAGCGAGAGATAGGTTCCATCCAAGAATGACATGTGGCGCTCAGTCCAGGAACCTTTGGGCATATCATCCGCTTGTTAACAAGTAACGTGCGTCACCTCTCTTTTCATGATATGTTAGCATAGTGACGATAGGCCACCATGTCATATCATCCCCCAGAAAGTGTTCATGTTCAACACCAAAATTAGCTCCATCTCCCAGCATGGTTGGAGTGATACTAGAGTTGGCAGGCGGATAAACTTTAGCGGTAGTGCTAAATTCAACAGAAGCACCCAGATCACAGATCGCGATTAGATCAATGACCACGTTCCATTGCAAGGGTGAAACATGCTCGAATGATAAAATTACTAATTTGTCTCGCAATTGAAACCATGGTATAGCAAAGGAGATACATGGAAGAAGACATTGAATTGCGGGCACAAAAGCGGTGTGAGTTCAAACCTCTTTCGATGGCCTCGCAATCACGTGCTTATAAGACTTCCAACCCTAGAGAAATGCATGGTCACCCCCCAAGCATTAAGCCTCGTTGTAATCCCAAGAAAAATCAGTTAATGAAAAAGGGAGTGGTGGTTGAGACCTTGACTCACTCCATAAATAGAAGGCATGGAGGATTTGGCCATGGAGACAGAGATACCAGCCCGAGGTACCTATGGACGATTTTTTCTTACATGAACATGATAATCTAAGGTTGAATCTAACAGGAGGATGCATGCATAGTTTGACAGAATGAGACACAGATATAAAGCCTTGAATGGGATGGCCAAATCACATTGCTGGCAGTCGTGGACTGATCTGAGTATAAGTAGATCAGTTCAAGTTTTTATTAAGGTCGTCAACTGGTTGACCAGAGCTCCATATTTTGTAATATTTTGATGCCAGAACTATTCTCTGGTTATGTATCAAATTTGATACTTTCACATTAATAAAAATCATCTTCTTTCATCACTTTGTTCAAACTGTGCTAAAATGCTTGAGCATGGAGGATCTAGTCAAGAGTTATGGTTCTGTTGTAATGTAGGTTTGATTACAACAATGAAGTGACCAGTTTTAGTTAGCTTCCTTGTTACCTTATTTCCCCTTATGCTGAAAGGCTTGGGCATGGAGGATCCAACCGAGTTGTTGTAGATGCATGATAATGTAGGTTTGAATATTATGCTACTGTAGCATATTTCAGTGTCTGGAGCTTGAGTTCAAGAGTGCTATTGAGCCTGAGTTTTTCTTCACCAAGATGCTTGAAAGACGGATGCCTATAGGAACCTTTTTCACCCCTCTCACTATGTCTTCCTTTTGCTCACTCTTAAACTCAAATCAATGACTAAAGTTAATGATGATCTCACTTCCCTAGGAATTGTTTGTCCAGTTTATATGTTAAAATCATTCTTGTACTGAGTTTTTTCCATTTGACCTCCATTCATAAAACCAACATCCGCCAAATATTTTGATGGGTATTGGGCTTATCCTCTCGCAATATGAGGGTGAATATTAGTGCTAACATTCTTGGCACCACTGTCAGGAAAATAATTGAAGACATTTCCCTAGGATAGAACGACAAAGAAACTCTGATTCTGAAGGTGCATTAGGAATCAGTAACTTGAAGATTGCATCTTGCACCTAGCGACTCCATTGTTTCAGTTGCGGCTCCCAAAAGTAGACACACGAGGTATATTCCACAGTTTCCTTTGGCCACAACTGAATCTGACCTAGAACAGATTATCAGAAAAGGAAACATCCCTCAAGAAGGGATTTCAACTATTGTATCAGGTGATTCTGGTAATTTACATGATTCTTCTTTAAAAACTCCATTAGCTGCATCTCATTCTCCTATTATACCATCTGTTGGAGTTTCCAGAAGTTTAAATTTTGGGAGTTTCCCTATTGAATTCTCCCCTTCTAGGCCTCATTTAGAAGAAAGTTTTGACACCCATGTTTCCCCTAAGATTGTAAAGTGGTTCAAACCTAGAAACTTAGAAGGTTGTCCCACTTTGGTTTTTCCTACTTCTCATCCTATCATAGTCACTATGTCTAAAGAGGGGGAAACTTATTTTCCCTTGAACCCCATATCATTCTCCCCTAATAATCAATTGTTTCCCTTCTCCCCTAGAAACACAGTTCCAGTCTCACCTGTCCGAACTCCATCTCCCCTTGGTTCTCCTGCAATTCACATCCCAATGGTAGGTTATAATCCTCCTATAGACAAAATGGATGCCATAGTGGCTGCTAGATATGCCCCTCTTGTTTTACCTCAACCTATGAATTCTCTCTCAATAGGAGACTAGCTTAAGTACATGACCAAGTTCATAGGGGAGGAAGACATAACTGCAGAAGAGCACATTTCAACTTTTTATAGATTTGTAGATATTCAACTCATTGAAAATGAATATGTGTGGATGAGAGATTTTGTACAGAGCCTTGATGGTGAGGCTAGGAAATGGTTTAGGGACTTGCCTTTTGGATCTATTGATGGGATAAAAGCTCTGGATGATTCATTCTTAAGACATTGGGGGATAAAAAATATTTCCTTTATTATATTACAGAATTTGGGGCACTTAATAGACAAGCGGGGGAATATGTTTCAGGCTTCTCAAAGAGATTTAATAAGATGTACAATAATATTGCCACTGAAATTAAGCCTATAGAAACCTCTACCAAGATTACTTATGCGAGTGATTTTGACCATGAGTTTTGTGTCTTGTTGAGAGAAAGAAGAGCTACCTCCTTGGCTCATATGAAAGATGCAGCCCTTGAAGTAGAATCCAATATATTGGCAGTTGAAAAACTTAGGATTAAGGATGACAGAGAAATAAGAAAGGGTAGGTCTGAAGCTTCAACCTCTGGTTCCTCTCCTACCCACCCTCAAGTGGATGAGTTGACAAAACTGGTAAAATCACTTTCTGTAGAAATAGAGAAGTTGAAATTTGAAGGAAAATAGGGCTATAGGAACGCCCAAAATTCTGACAACAAGGGCAATTTTAGGAGACCAAATAATGCCCTTCAGATCATCCAGAGGGATCAGAGAAATAGGGATAGGGAGGATAAAAAAATCCAAACCCCTCTCCAAAATAACCTAGTTACTGATGAGGAAGGAGAGGAGGAAACTAATCCTGAAATCCATTGTCTTGGTGACACCTCTTCGTCCCCCCATTTAACTCAGTCTGCATATGAAGAGTCCCTCATGTATAGCCAACTAAATGAGATGAGCAAAGGGGAAAGGACCAGTGGCCATCCAAGTAGATATAACCTCAGGTCCAAGAAGAAGGAGGGAAATAATGACATTCCTGATCAGCCTATTAGAGCAGAGGATCCTTCTCAAGAGGTGGTATCTAGAAGCAAAGAAAAAGAGGCTCATAACCCCCACGTAGTGGTTAAGATCCCTATTATAGAAGTAAGGAAATGTTGAAGCATCTCTCTCCTTTTATCTTTGAGAATGATATTCAAAAGATTAAAATTATTGTACCTTTATTGGAGCTAGTTAAGCATGAGGATTTCAAGAGATACCTCTCCAAAGTGTTGCAACTTGAAGCTTCATATCATCCCATAGACTTAATAAACCTCCAAGATGAAAAACCTACTGTCATACTGGGACCTTTGGTGGAGGATAGAGATGAATCGTCCCCTCCTTTCTATACCTCATTGAATATCCATGATAAGGTGCGACACAACTGCTTGATGGATTTGGGGGCTTCTTACAATATCATGCCTAAGATTGTCATGGAGGAACTTGGGTTGGAGGTTACAAAAAATTACCATGACCTGTACTCATTTGATTCCAGGAAGGTGAAGTGCCTTAGGGTTATAAAAGACTTGGATGTTTCCTTGTTCCAGTTGCCAATGAAAAGTGTGGTCATGGATATTGTGGTGGCTGATGTCCCCCCTAAGTTTGGGATGTTCTTGTCTATATCTTGGATTAAAATATTGGGGGAACCTTGCAGATGGATCTTTCATATGCCACTATTCTTGTGTTTGAGGGAGAGCATAGAAGGCTTTATAGATAAGCTCAACTTGCTTACATTATTAGTGATGAAGAAAATCCCACCAACCACCCTATTTTTGTAGCAAACACTGATCTGGGAACCAATATGTTACAACTCACTAATGGTCCTCAGGCACCTATTGAATTCAGAAAGTAGCCCATCACTTCTTGTGAATATCCTCCTTCCAATATCTATGTTTGGATTTATTTTTTTGATGGAGCCTCTTCCAGGGAAAGTGTTAAGGTTGGGGTAGTTTTCATTTCCCCTACCCAAGAGACCATATCTCTGTATTTTAAGCTCGAATTTGAAAAAACAAAAAATGTGGTAGAATATGAGGCTCTTGTTTTGGGTTTGAGATCTGCCAAAGACATGAAGATTAAGGATCTAGAAGTATTTGGAGATGCTGAGTTAATTGTACATTAGGTCAGAAATATGTATCAAGCTAAGCACCCCAGGTTAAGGGCCTACATAAAAAAAAGTATGGGATCTTGTTGACAGCTTCTTCTTGGCTTTTAATATCTCATTTTTTCCAAGGGAGGATAAATCCATGGCATATTCATTGGTTGTCTCAACAAGTAATTTCAGGGTCCCTTTGCCCCCAAAGCTCGAATATGAGGTGGAAGTAAAAGCAAACCCTCTATTCCCGACAATGTCAAACATTGGAAGGTTTTTGAGGATGATCTTGAAACGAAAATATTTCTTGAAACTGGAGATGAATTTTATGATGTGCATATTGATCGGGATCAAGATACTGAAGAAATCCCTCATGTTGATTATTTTCTAAATAAAATTGTTGATCACCATATTTTTCAGTTTCCAAGGAACCATATTCCAAAGGGACTTGTCCCTTTGGAGAGATTGTTTCATAGAAATGATGTTGTTGTAAAAGTTAAATGTTTAACTGAAGAGGCTGATGTGACTGAATGCAATTTAGGAACATAAGAGGATCCTATGTATGTCAAATTGTCTAGTAGTCTGTCAAAGGAGAAAAGGGTTGAGTATGTCAAGCTTTTGAGGGAGTTTGGTGATGTTTTTTCTTGGAAATATGAAGACTTAAAGAACATATGACACAAGCATCATGGAACACAAAATCCCTTTGAAAGAAGAGGCCAAACCTTTCAGGCAGAAACTCATTCAGATAAACCCCATGTTGTTGCCTATTATGAAAAGGGAAGTAAAGAAACTGTTGGATGCCCATATCATCATCCCCTTAAGATTTTCAGAATGGGTGGCTAATTTGGTCCCTGTGAGGAAGAAGAATGGAGAAATCAGATTATTTGTAGACTTCAAAAATTTGAACAGGAGCTCCAAAAAGGATAACTACCCCTTTTTGAAGATGGAGAACATTTTGCATAGATTGACTGGTTCATCTAGGCTGTCTATGATTGATGGATTCTCTAGCTACAATTAGATCTATGTCTTGCATGAAGATAGAGAGAAGACAACTTTCACTACTCCTTGGGGCACATTCATGTATGCTAAAATCCCCCTTTGGATTGATAAATGGAGGAGAAACCTTCCAGCGAGCCATGGGCACTGCCTTCATTGGGAGAAAGACAAATTTGTAGTCATCTGTCTGGATGACATTACATTATTTTCAAGTTCTGATAAAGAGCATTGTCATCATCTGAAGAAAGTCTTCTTGAAGTGTAGAAGGTTTGGTCTCTCCCTCAATCCTAAGAAATTTTTTTTTTCTATGGAATAGGGTAAATTATTGGGGCATCTTGTGCCAGCATAAGGACTAAGGATTGATCCAAGCTGAGTAGAGGCCATCCAGGCCTTATCTCTTCCCAAATATAAGAAAGAGATTCAATCTTTCTTGGGTAAAATAAACTTTCTGACAAGTTTCGTTTCAAATTTTGTTGAGTTGGTTAAACACATTACAACCATGCTCAGAAAAGGGAATGAAGTGAAATGGACCATTGTGTCTAGAAATTATTTCGACCAAATCAAGAGGGCTTTGACTGAAGCAACTGTGCTCATCAAACCTAACTATTCTAAGGAATTTATGATATTTTATTTTTCCTCATCTGATACATTGGCTAATGTTTTGCTACAAAAAAATGCAAAGGGGTTGGAGCAACCTATTTCCTTTTTCAGTAGAGCATTGAGGGATGCAGAGATGAGATACGATATCATGGGGAAGAAGGGATATTCTTTGGTCAAATCCCTCAAGGATTTCAGAATCTATGTTATGCATTCGAGAATTATTTCATATGTCCCATCAGCCTCAGTAAAAGAGATCTTGATCCAGCGTGATATAGATGGGAAGAGAAGAAAATGTATTGCAAAAATTTTGGAGTTCGACCTGGAAATAAAGCCCACTAAATTGGTAAAAGGCCAAGGTTTAGCTAGGATTTTGTCTGAATCAAACTGCAAGGCTTTAGGGGTGAAATTAATGAACACAAACTCATAAAATCAGCAAAATGAGATTGTTGATAAAGACCTTCATGTCATCCTCCAATTAGCAGAATGTGCTTGGTATAAAGACATATTATATTTCCTGCAAAACTTGAGGCCTCCCGATGGCTTGGAAAAAACAAGGTGAGAGATTTAAAACTCAAAGAAATCAAATATTGTCTCATTGATCAGGTTTTGTACTGGAAGGATCCTCTGGGAGTTTTGTTAAGATGTATAGACCCACAAAAAGCCCAAATAACTATGATTGATTTTCATGACAGCTCGTGTGGGGGACATCATTTTTGGAGGACCATGATTTACAAGATCCTCAGAGCTGGGTATTTCTAGCCCAAACTTTTTTCTGATGTTTGTGCAAAGGTTAGAGCTTACGTCAAGTGTCAAAACTTTGTTGGAAAACAACAACTCAAATCTTTGAATTTGAAGCCAGTAATGGTTTTGGACCTTTTCAGCAGTGGGCTCTTGACTTCATTGGAGAGATCCACATAGCTTCAAGTGGGAAGAACAGGTGGATTTTGACTTCCACTGATTATTTTACCAAATGGATAGAAGCCATCCCTACAAGGAGTTCCTCCCACAAGGTAATTAATCATGAGATTCCTTGAAGATATCATGTTCAGATTTGGTTGTCCAAGAAGGATTGTTACAGACAATGATTCCTCTTTCAGAGCTGATCCATTTATTAATTTCTGTGAGTAGCATGGGATTACATTAATCCATTCCGCTCCCAAATACCCCCAGGGAAATGGTTTAGCAGAGTCGTCTAACAATAGCCTCCTAAAGATCTTCAAAAAACTGTTAGAAGACAACAAGAAAGCATGGGATTCAAAGTTGAAATTTGCCTTATGGGCTGATAGGATTACAACAAAGAGGTCACTTGGCATTTCCCCTTTCCATATTGTGTATGGGATTGAGGCTTTTTTTCCTACTCATCTTGCCTTTCCTGTGACAAAATTCCTCCAAGACTACCAAGGACAACCTGATGATATGGTTAGGAGGGTTCTGCAGCTGGTAGAAGTACAACAGACCAGGGAGCAACTGCTTGATAAAGCGCAAGATCATCAACAGAAAATAAAATGAGCCTTTGATAAGAGGGTGAGAAAGGAATATTTTCAGCAGGGGGAGTTGGTGCTCAAGTGGGATTCCCCCAAGCAAGACAAAAGCAAACATGGTAAATTTGAATCTGTATGGATTGGTCCCTTCAAGATTTCATAGGTATTATCAAACAACACTTATAAATTTTAGAACTTGGAGGATTCTGAAGTTTTTGGTGGCCCTGTCAATGGGAAATTTATGAAAAAGTATTTCTCTTAAGCCGTGATCGATGTTCCACCATTGTAATTACGACTTCCTTTTTATTTCTATTTTGAATAAGAGACTCCATAAACCAAAGCTGAGGAACTGAAACTGCGTGTTCTTGGCAGCTCACAGGGAGCATGCCATCCCTTGTGGAGCTAATGATATCACATGAAGTTTTCAGGAGTCATATGTGTTTGTTGTGAATACCCAAGTTTTCACCCCTACTTCGTCTCCCTCTTTTTTGCACATCATTCCTAGGTTTTTTCTTTATGGTTGATAAAGTCATTCTCCCTTTCTAATCAATGATCTAGTTTTCCTTAGGGTCTTTCTTAACTGGTTCTCAGCTCAGGTTTTTTTTCAGTTTTCTTTAATGGATGGACATGTTTCGTGATCTTTGGTCCAAATTACCAGTCATATTTTTTTCTATTTGATTTTCTAAGGAGAATTCAGGGTTTGTGATTCAGGAGAAAGTGGTGAAGTCGTTGTCAAAAATCCCAAAAACCAAAGTTTTGAAGTGGAATAAGGGTGTGATCTAGGTCGTTGATCGTTGGTTAAGGAGGACCATTAATATCAGTGTGTGGAGACAATTCATGATTCATAAATCGGGATTTGTGGAGTGGAGTGTGTTAAAGATTCCCGAAGGCAGGAATCCGAAGAGATCATAGCTGTTGGCTATGTGAACTATGAGAGTTGTAGATCTCGTTTAGAGGAATCAACAGTTCAGAATTTGGAAGAATTGGCAGAGGCTATATTCAAAACATACGAATTCTAAATCACAAAGTGCATAAGGAGCTAAGCCCAGGGTCACAGCCCGAGGTCATATGTGGAGAGGGGCTAATGTGGAAGAGCTAGCACCCAAAATATAAGAAAATAAAAAAGAGTGCTTAGAAGGAATCATGAGTTTTATATGACCTACACTAAAGGAAAAAGGGGCCTAAGTGAATTGTGTCAGAGGGAACGTAAAGCTTCATGTTTGGTTTTCAATGACAGAGATCCCTGGTGAAGTTCAGTTTAGTGGTCTTGGGTATTCGGAATTATAAAGTTGCATGAGTTTTAGCATCAATCAGGAGCCCCAGGATTAAAGATCAAGAAAAGGTTAAGTTTGGGCCATCGGATCTCATTGGGGAGAAATCGACGATGGAGAAACATTGTGGAAGTCGAGACTCCAAAGGATTGTAAGAGTTATTTGTCCAAAAGTCCAAAGTCTCGAAACCCAGAGAAAATATGGGCCATCGATCAAAGGGATGAGTGGCGCCATATCTGAACTACAGAAAACGTCATTGTGGGATTTCCCAGTTGAGGAGTGTGCAAAGGTCCCGAAGAGTCGAAGCCCGAACTCCCGAAGTAATTATGGGTTTTTGATCTTCACAACAGGAGCTAGGGTCCATCCAAGAACGACACATGGCACTCATTCTAGTAACCTTTGGGAAAAACATCCACTTGTTTCCAAGTAACGTGTGTCATCTCTCTCTTCATGAAATGTCATCATAGTGACATCAGGTCACCACGTTAGATCATCCCTCGAGAAGTGTTCATGTTCAGCGCCAAAATTAGCGCCATCTCCCAGCACAGTTGGAATGATACTAGAGTTGGCAGGCAAATAAACTTTAGAGGTAGCACTAAATTCAGCAGAAGCGCCCAGATTGTAGATCATGATCATATCAACAGTCATGTTCCATTGCAGGGTTACAAAATGCTTGAACGATAAAATTCCTGAGTTGTCCCGCAATTGAAACCATGGTATAACAAAGGAGTTATGTGGAGGAAGACGATGAATTGCGGGCTCAAAAGTGGTGTGAGTTCAAACCAGTTTTGATGGCTCTGCAATCACGTGCTTATAAGACTTCCAATCCCAGATCAGCGGGTGGTCACCCCCAAGAATTAAGCCTCGTTTCAATCCCAAGAAAAATAAGTTAATGAAATAGGGAGTGGTGGTTGAGACCTCGACTCACTCCATAAATAGAAGGCATGGAGGATCTGGCCATGGAGACAGAGCTACCAACCCAAGGTACCTATGGATGTTTTTTTCTTTCATGGCCATGTTGATCTGAGATGGCATCTGACAGGAGGATGCATGCACAGTCTGATAGAATGAGACGCAGACGTAAAGCCTTGAATAGGATGGCCAGATCACATTGCTAGTAGTCATGGACTAATCTGAGTATAAGTAGATCAATTCAATTTTTTGTTAAGGGCGTCAACTGGTTGAGCATAGCTCCCTATTTTGTAATATTTTGATGCTAAAAATGTTCTTTGGTTATGTATCAAATTTGAGACTTTCGCATTAATAGAAGTCAACTTCTTTCATCTCTTTGTTCAAACTGTGCTAAAACGCTCGGGCATGGAGGATCTAGTCGAGGGTTTTGGTTCTGTTGTAACATAGCTTTGATTACAATAGTAAAGTGATCGGTTTTATTCAACTTCCTTGTTACCTTATTTCTCCTTACGCTGAAAGTCTCGGGAATGGAGGATCCAATTGAGTTTTTATAGTTGCATGATAATGTAGGTTTCATTATTATGATAATGTGGCATATTTCAGTGTCTGAATGTTGATTTCAAGAGTGCTCTTGAGCCTAAGTTTTTCTTCACCAAGCTGCTTGAAAGTCAGATGCCTGTAGCAGCCTTGTTCACCCCTCTCACTAAATCTTCCTTCTTCTCACACTTAAACTCAAATCACTGACTGAAGTTAATGAGGCCCTCACTTCCTTGTGCATTTCTTGTCCAATTTCTATGTTAAAATCATTCTTGTTATGAGTTTTGTCTATTTGAACTCCATTCATAAAACCAACATCCACCAAATATTTTGATGGGTATTGGGATTATCCTCTCATAATCTGAGGGTGACTCTCAGTGCTAACAATTATGTAGAATGTTTCCTGGCCAAAATATATTACAAGCCAGAAAATATTAAGAAGTTGGATGGTCCTAGCTGGATGATTTGGTTTTGTGCAACAAATTATACAGATATGCTTTGAGACATGGAAATATAATTTTGTAATATGTTTGATGTATATTTCATAATTTAATTACAAGACAAATTGTATTATGGTCATACCATTCTATGTATAAGATAAAGAGGATGTATTTTGATATGGGCACATTTCACCATATATGGTCAACACATGTGTTTTGTACATATTTTATCTTAACCAAAATAAAGCGAAGATTGTAATTGCACATGTAGTTTTCCAATTCTTTTTTTATGGAACTATTTTGTAGCATGTCAACATTGAAGTCTCCTAGAATGATAATGGTTTTGTTCAGATGTAAATGGTGTAATGCATTTGAAAAAAAATTCATTATGTTATCAATGTTGCACGTGGAGAGACATAGATATTGAATATTTCAATTTGCAATCCATAGAAAACTACTCTTGCTAGCACCATCTCAACATCTTCTTCTTCTACAAGAACATTTTTCAAAGGCATGTAGGTATGGTTCATAGTTTGGAGAAAAAATTGGAGAAAATTTAAGAGCGGTAGGGAAAGATATGCCAATTTTGTGCAATTTAGTTGCAACCTAGCCACCATTGTACCATACCTAGCCCTTCTACACCTACTTGCAGTTTTCTTCTACAAGAACATCCTTCAAGGGAAACAAGCTTGACATCATATTTTTCATGCGAAAGACACGGGTTCAATTCCCGTACGGGATATGTAGGTACTCATTCCTAGGCAAGATGGAAATATCATCGAGGGAAAGGTGTGAAAGCTAAAGAATTCCTTATTCAATTGAGGCATTAGATTTCCACTTCGTCACATACAGAAAAGGACTGGGATTTGTAATTCTAGAAAAAATCACTGCCAAAGTTGTGCAGACGACATTGGTATGCACATGGTGCAGAGCCTCGGGAAAAAATCAGAGGAAAATTTATGAGAAAGAGAAAAATATATGCCAACCTCTATGGAAATTCTGTAGGATAAGAATTATGAATAAATACTTAAACATTCTTACTTGCAAAATGAAAACAACGAAAAAGTAAACAACGAATACGAATGAAAGTATGGTATTGAAACTTACTCGTCAATGATGAACGACAGAATTGCGGGTCCAATTGCGGTTGTAGGACTTGAACCCCACAAAGTGAAAAAAATAGCTCCAATTGCTAGTGCAGGACCCCAACCTTGCAAATTTGAAGCAATCAAAATCAAGAAGCAAGCAACAAACCATTGAGCAAGAACGAACAGGTCCAACTGTAGGTGCAAGACCTAAAACCTACAAAATTGAACCAAACAACAAGAAGTAGCAACCAACGAATTAGTGAAAAATAAGCAACCAATGAACTGGTAAAGAATATATGTATCTTCAATGATGACTAAATTTCATTCCAAGGATAGAAGAAATATGAAACATATGATGACCATACAAGTGGAAATACTTAAACATTCTTACTATCAAATTGTAAACAATAAACAACAAAGAATGAATTTGAATGAAGCTATGGTATTGAAACTTACTCGACAATGATGAATGACAGAATCACAGGTCCAATTGTGGGTGTAGGACTTGAACCCTGCAAAGTGAAAAAACAACTCCAACTATAGGTGTAGGTGTAGGACTCCAACCTTGAAGAGTTGAAGAAAACAAAAGAAAGCAGCAAGCACCAACAGTTCCAACTGCAGGTGCCGACCTCAACCTTGCAAAGTTGAACCAAACAACAACAAGAAGAAACTGACGAACCAACAAACCAACAAATAAGCAACAACCAGTGAACCAGTAAACAATATGTGTATCTTCAATAATGAATAAATTTCATTCCAAGCATAGAATAAGTATGAAACATATGATGTCTATGTGAGTGGTGGTGGACAACAATATTGTCCAAATTCACTGTAACATTGTATGGAAAAATTCAAGGAAAAATGTATTGTGACAGACCTATTTAAGTAAACATTTAAGGCTGCTAGGCCTATTTAGGGGCCTCGCGCTATGTAAACATTTAAGTTTTCAGGACTGTTTAAGGGCATCACACTATGTAAACATTTAAGCTGTCAGGCCTATTCAAGTACCTCAAAAAGAGTGTCAATTCTCAAATCTTTCGGTATGTAAACATTTCAATAAAAATAAAAATAATAAAAACATTAAAAAAGAGCATTGATGCTCAAAACTTTCGGTATGTAAACATTTCAATAAAAATTAAAAAATTAAAAAAGAGCGTCGATGCTCAAAACTTTGGATATCTAAACATTTAAAACATTGGGAATAGTGAAGGTGGAAATAAGACTTCGAATGTATTCTCCAATGAGATGATGACATATAAGGTTTTTTATTATATAATAAATATTTTTCTTAGTTATTTAGTTTGAACAATAGAGATGATGTGGAAATTTATAGTCAAAGGACATATTAATATGAAGTCAACAAATTATCGATTGCTATAGTCCCTCTATGCCTTCAACATGGACTAATAACATACTTTAAGTCATGGAAAGTTATGAATTCACATTACATTAATATAATATAAGTTATGTTATATTTTTATTTGTTGCACTGTACATATCATATATGTGAAGGTTTAAATATGGATTTCATTTATGAGAACCGACCATACTATTTGTCCTCGCTTATGGTAACATATCAACAAACTAAAGTTAAAGTTAGGAATTGGTTGATGAAATTATAAATATTTTACAATGAATTTAATATTATAAACAAATTAAAGTTATTAGAATTATAAACAAAAATTTTTGGGTAGATTTTTGTTTATTATAACGTGGTTAGTCTCTTTTTTTTAGGGTAAAGACTTATATTAAAAGAACGTTGTAGTAGAGATAAAACCGGCCATAGAGTACATCATAGTTATATTAGGCATCTTGTCCAAAATAGGAGGAAATGAATTCCTCATAATCCAGAGCATCACTCTTAAAAACATGATCAACATAGTGTTTCTGAGCTTAAAAATGGACAATTATAGCAGTGATTAAGAAACTTGGATAATTTAATTTGAGTTTTGTATCCACTTGGCCTTGTATTTCACTATGGAGGTCTATTGAAAGTTGATGATGAACTGGCTACTCCACTTCACAAGATGCCTGGGAGCCTATTGAGTCTGGGTGATGTTTTGTTGTCCTTGTCTCTCTCTTTCCAATCTATGATTTTGTTGGGTTTTTTTGTTGAGCCTCCTGAGAACAATTATTTGTTCTCGATTGTTTCATTCCTCTTTAGCCTACACAAATTCTCTTAGTTGTGCTTGAGTGGTTCTAAGAGCTTCAATTTCATGTTTTTGTTGCTCCACTTTCATTTTTGTAACCTCAGGTTTGCAAGGGATGTAGTCACATTCAATTCTCTCATCACACTGAATTTTTCCTTGAACTTGGGGATACTAATACTAGGAGGAAACAATGATATGGGAAATTATAATCTTTAGGCATCTGCGATTTACCATCATCATTTATTTGTATTTGTCGAGCTCTAGCCTTCTCTTGAAGTCCCGCAACATCCTCAAGAATGATGGTATCCTCTGCAGTTTCATAAGAGGTTGTACTATTTGATTAAATTGTTTGATTGCATTATTCATCATGGATTCATATGGAGTTATCATCCCACACGCGAGGAGAATTTGTATATGTTGAGAATTAAAATCCTCCTGATGGGAGTTTGGTTTCAGCCACCATATGGGATGGGTGGTTTCGTAAGCTGGCATGGGACAATATCTCATGTTTAATGCGAAGATGGCGCGACTGGGTGAGATGAGGGATGCCACTTCACATCCTTTAGGAAAATAATTTTTTTTTGCAATATTCCCTCCGTTAATGTCCAAGTTCATCTTGTTATTTTTCCCATGTGAGTTAAAATGTGGTTCTTTTTTTATACATTTGGAGGGGATGGTAGAATCCTTTTCGTTCATTTTTCTAAGAGGTAGCTCATGAGGATTACCTCGTTGTATTTTATATCTCCTTATTTCATGAGCTTGGCTTCCTTGGCCAACTAATCTACTTCCTGGTTGTGTTTTCTCAGAATATGGAAGTATCCTACATTTCGGAATTTGCTCTCTTCTTATTTTATTTTTTTGTATATGACTTGCAAATTGGAGTTGTTTTTTCAATTGATGCCTCGTAGAATTTTGATCACTATCTCAGAGTCTCCTAACACAATGATGCTCTGCGATTTATTTTTAGGAATCAAAGATAATCCTTTGAATTCCATTGATATTTCTTCTTGATTTTTGGTTTTACGTCCTAATCCCCATGAGAATCGATGTTCTTTTTGTCCTTTGGGGTCAAAGATGACCACCCCCCCCCGCACCTACCATCCCTGGATTCCCTTCTTATGTTCCATTAAAGAATAAGATAGTTTTTTCTTTCTTTTTCCTCCAATGAGTCAATTCTTTCTCTAATAGTCTCAATTACCAAGATTGGGTGTGCCTGGAGGTTGGAAGAGTAGGAGGGAGATGGAAGAATATTGAGCTAAGGATGTTGTTGACCCAATATTTTTCTAGTTGATCCATATTGATAAGGGAGTCTGTGTTTCTGTATTTGGAGCAAATTACATCAAAGAGAAGACTACAGGCCAAAGAGATAACTCTCAGTGGTGTGGATTGTTTTTCACATAAGATTACTTTATTTCTCGCCAACCACATTTCCCAATAGATGAATTTTGGTATTTCTTTCCATACTCAAGTGAAGAGAGGATTTTGTTTGATACCACCATCATATATGTGCTTCCATTGGAGGAACAATTCTTGCCAATTGTTGGGTGGGAGATAACAATGTGAAAAGTTTAGATATAATTGTGCTCGGACTTGTTTAGAAAAGTTACATTAAAAAAACATATGTTGGATGGTTTCTGATGCCTCTTTGCATAGTTCATATCTTGAAGGCCCAACAATGCCCCACTTTTGTAAATTCTCAGTTGTTAGAATCTTGTTATGCACCAAAATCAAACAAAGGTGTTCACCCTGTTGGGTATGTGTTATATTCTTTGCACGAGTAGTAGTGTCACATATTTAGGGGATTTTTTGGCACATGGTTTTTTGCCGATGGATTTCTATTTCCGGTTAAGGAATTAGGGTTGTTGACTAATCTAGGTCATTGGGTTAGGGTTTTGTATGTCGTTGGATCCTATATGTATATTGTATTGTAAACAATGTATTACTATGAATGGATATAGAATATGTTGGTTTTCCCGGTTTGAGTTTCTAGGGGAAAAAGTTTATGTGTAATGTTTGTATTTGCCAATGTATATTTTATGTTATTTTACTGAAAATATGTTTGCAGTAAATATTGCACAAGGATAAAATCTACATTTGGTATCAGATCTTTTTTGGCTTCAAGGGGATGCCTTTGTGTTCAAGGTTTTGGCTCGGGAATGTGATAAGCCTTGTTACAGTGGGATATCTGTGGTATTGATTTTTCAGGTGAAAATAAATGGCAAGCAATTCAAAAATGGAGATTGAGAAGTTTAATGGGAAAAGTTTTGAGTTATGGAATCTCACGATGGAAGATCTGTTGGTGGACAGAGATCAGTGGACTGTAGTAGATCTAGGTACTACACCTACAGGAACTTCAGTAGATGACTGGAAAAAGTTGGATCGGAAGGCGAAGAGCACAATTTGACTATGTCTCTCAGATTCAGTATTATTGAATGTTTCAGAGGAATCTATAGCCAAGTATTTATGGGATAAGTTGGGGAAGTTGTATCAGTCTAAGTCCCTAGAAAATTAAATATTCCTGAGAAATAAGTTGTATAATCTAAGGATGAGGTGTCGAGACTCAGTGGTAGAGCATTTGAACATTTTCAATACTGTGCTAAGTCAGTTAGTATCTGTTGAGATTAAAATTTCAGATGAAGATATGTGTATCAATTTACTTTGTTCTTTACCAGACTCGTGGGATAGTCTGGTTGTGTCCATAGGTAGTAATACAACTTCCTTGAAGTTTTATGAAGTGGTCTCATCCTTGTTTTCAAAGGAGATGAGACGGAAGAATATGGAAGGACAGAGCATTGACACATTATTTGTAAGAGGATGCTCCCATGAAAGAAATAGATATAAGTTCTCAAATGGGAGATCTAAGTCTAAGGGTAGATCTAAATCTCCCAGAAAGATTGCAAAGGTATGTTGGAGATGTGGAAAAGAAGGGCACTACAAGAAGTAGTGTAGATCCAAAGTTGAGAAAAAGAAGGGATCTGAAGAATCTCCTTCTATAGAAGAAAAGACCTCTAAGGAAGAAGGAGGGGATGCGTACTTGTCTTTTTCAAGCACACATGAATATCATGAGGCATGGTTGGTTGAATCAGGTGCATCTTTTTATATGACTCCCCACAGGGAGTGGTTCTGTGAATATGAAAGGTATGATAGAGGTAATGTTTTCTTAGGTGATGATTCGAAAACCAGAATCATAGAACGAGGAAAATTCAATTTGAGGCTCATAGATGGAAGGATTAGAACACTATTTGGTGTTATGCACATCCTAGGTTTTGAAATTTGATTTTTGTAAGCAAAATGGACGATGCAAGGGTAAATACAATATTTGAAAAGGAAACCTACATGATGGTTCGAGGAGAAATGGTGTTGCTGAAGGGAGTTAGGTTTGGAACTTTGTATAAGATGGAAGGAAGCACTATTAGTGATGGGTGTAATAGTTCCATTGTTCCATATATTGGAGTTGAAGAAGAAATAACTCCTACAGTCTTTGGAGAAAAGGTTATGATGTGGCATCAAAGACTGAGGAATATTGGAGAGAAGGGTATTTGACTACTACGCAATAAAGGTATGGTTGAAGGTATGTCTAACTTCTCTTTGTATTTTGATTTCTGTGAACATTTTCTATATGGGAAGTAGAATCGGGTAAGTTTGCCCTCTGGTGCAATGAGGGAAGAAGGAATTTTATATCTAGTTCACAGTGATGTTTTTGGACCTGTTTCAATACCATCATTGGGAAAATATGTGTACTATGTCTCATTTATCGATGAATTCTCGAGGAATACTTGGATATATTTCCTCAAGAAGAAATATGAAGTCTTTGATAGGTTTAAAGAGTTTAAGGCTCTTGTTGAGAATCAAACAGAGAAAAGAATTAAGGTGTCGAGGATAGATAATGGAAGAGAGTTCTATGGGAATGAATTTGAAGAATTTTGTAAGAAGTGTGGTATAGAAAGGAAGAAGACTACTCCATATACACCTTAGTAGAATGGAGTTGCAGAAAGGATGAACATGACACTGATGGAAAAAGAAAGGTGCATTCTCAATGGTGTCGGGTTAGGGAAAGAATTATGGGAAGAGGCAGTGGGTATTGCATGTTACCTGGTCAACAAATCACCCTCATCAGTGTTGGATGACAAGACACCACAAGAGGTATGGACTGGTAAGGAACCTTCTCTCACACATATCAAGGTATTTGGTTGTGATGCATATGTTCATGTTCCAAAGGAAAACAAGAGTAAGCTAGATAAGAAGGCTGAAAAGTGTATCTTTATTGGATATAAAGATGGTCTCAAAGGTTATAAGCTTTGGAAGCCAGAAACTAAGAAGGTAGTGTATAGCCGAGATGTGGTATTTAGAGAAATGAAGGATGTTGTTAAATAGGAAGTCCTACCAAGTAAGGAAGAACCAGAGAAAATAGACTTTGATTTAAAGGATGATGAGTCAGAATCTATAGAAGAACATGAATAAGAAGAATAAGATCCTCATACTCCATTATAGAGGAGATCAGTTCGAGAAACAAGGCTACCAGAAAGGTATAATCCATCTTATTTTTGTTCAAATTTTTCTTTGTCTATTACTGATGATGATTCTAGAACTGTCAGGGAGGCAGTGGATTCAGAGGATGGAAATCTATGGAAAAGGGACATGGAAGAAGAAATGGCATCTTTGGATAAGAATGAGGCTCGATATCTAGTGGATTTGTCAACTGGAAGAAATCCCATTGGAAACAAATGGGTATTTAAAAAGAAGATGGATTTAGAAGGAAAAGTGGATAAATACAAAGCTCGGTTAGTAGCAAAGGGTTATTCCCAGGTTGAGGGAATTTATTTTGGTGATATTTTTTCTCCTGTTTCCTAGTTAACCTCTATAAGATTTATGTTATCTGTTGCTTCTGCATTTGATTTTGAAGTAGAACAAATGGATGTGAAGACAACATTCCTACATGGGGATCTAGAAGAAGAAATCTATATGAAACAACTAGAAGGTTATTTTGTGAAGGGAAATAAGGAGCTGGTATGCAAGATGAAAAAGTCCCTATATGGTTTAAAACAATCACCAAGGATGTGGTATCAAAAATTTGATACTTATATGCTAGGACTTGGCTTCACAAGAAGCAAAGAGGATCACTGTGTGTATTTTAAATTAATTGGTGATCATTTTATTTATTTGGTCTTATATGTGGATGACATGTTGCTAATAGGAAACAACAAGGAGACAATCCAGGATGTGAAAAATTAGGTGTCCTCTAAATTTGACATGAAGGATCTTGGTGCTTCAATTTTCATTCTGGGCATGGAAATTAAAAGAGATAGGAAAAAGAGGAAACTTTGGTTAAATCAAAGAAAATATGTCGAGACAATATTGTAGAGGTTTAATATTCAGGAATGTAAACCGGTCAAGGTTCCTATTCCTATTGGTGTAAAGTTTTATGTGGATCAGTGTCCCAAAACAGAGGAAGAGGAGGAGGACATGTCTCATGTTCCATATGTGAGTGCAGCTGTAAGTTTGATGTATGCAATGGTCTGTACTAGACCTGACATTGCACATCTAGTGGGAGTTTTGAGAAGGTATATGTCAAAAATACGAAAGGAGCATTGGACAATAGTAAAAAGGGTTTTCAGGTATTTTCATGGAACTGCTAGCTATGGATTGTGCTACGAAGGAAGACTGGGATTGGACATAGTGGTGGATATACATGGATTTGTGGATGTAGACTGGGTTGGAGATATGGATCATAGGAGATCTATAAGTGGGTATGTGTTTAACTTGTTTGGAGGAGCAATAAGTTGGATGAGAAAAAGACAGGTTGTAGTGGTACTTTCAACTACAGAAGCTGAATACATGGTAGCCACTCATGCAAGTAAGGAAACAATATGGTTACAAATATTATGTTCAGGTATTGGGTTGGTACAACAAGTTGTAACGATAGATTGTGATAGTCAGAGTTCAAATTTATGGAGAAGAACCCAACTTATCATTCAAATACAAAGCATATTGATATTCAATATCACTTTGTGAGAGACATGGTTTAAGAAAATAAAGTATTGTTGATGAAGGTGGACACTTTGAAGAATGTTGCAGATTCATTAACAAAATATGCGAGCAATGAGAAGTTATCTTGGCGTAGAGGATCCATGGGCATTGCTACCTTGGATTATTGATTATGTAACCTTATAAACCCCTATATGCAAAGAAAAAAACAAGTGGGAGAATGTTGGGTATGTGTTATATTCTTTTCACGAGTAGTAGTGTCAGATATTTAGGTGGTTTTTTCGACACATGGTTTTTTGCCGATGGTTTTCTATTTCCGATTAAGGAATTAGGGTTGTTGACTAATCCGGGTCATTGGGTTAGGGTTTTGGATGTCGTTGGCTCCTATATGTATATTGTATTGTAAACAATGTATTACTATGAATGGATATAGAATATGTTGGTTTTCCCATTTTGGGTTTCCAGGGGAAATATCTCTATGTAATGTTTGTCTTTGCCATTGTATCTTTTTTGTTCTTCTACTGAAAATTTGTGTGTAGTAAATATTGCACAAGGTTAAAATATACACACCTTTAGTAGTGAGTCTCCTTGCCAGATCAATTCCCATAATTTGGAACATGGTGGTCTAGGTGATTATGTTATCAGATATTGATAGTTGATTTTAACGGTGAATTTAGAGTTACCCTAGCTTCTTTAATCACATGAGATGGTGTAAACAAGTGTGCAACTGGAAAGGGAGTGGAAAAATTGAGAGACCAAGGGGAGTAAGTGGGTAGGTGGGTGAGGGGATTTCCAACTTGTCCATTTCCCGTTTTCTGTCCATTGTGAAAAGTGCTCTAATTTTGTGAGTCTTTTTCAAGTACACCAGTCCCTGAGTGGTTGAAGTGCTTCACTTCTTCCCAGAGGTTCTTGACCCATTATGTCGCCTGTCCACATGTTTAATGTGGTTCCATTTCTAGGATTCTAGGATATCTTGGATTGAATTATTGGGGCTACATATTTGATCAATTTCCATATGGGAGATCATTTAATATTTGAGAGCGGCATATCTAGACTTATTTCTCTAGGGGCTTGGAAGTATTTTTCTAATAAAGCATATTTCCACCATTTTGTTTGTCTTGAGACTAGTCTCCATACCAATTTTTATCTCAGAGCTATGTTCATCTTTAGGGGATCTCTAATTTCTAATCCGCCTCTTCAGGGGATCTCTAATTTCTAGTCTTCCTCACAGTATTCCAGTTGAGTAAGTGAAATTTCTTATTATTTGTCTTTCCTTCCTCCAATAGGAAGCTTCTTATTTGTTTGGAAATTTTTTCAACGATGCCTTTAGGAAACAACTATGTTGCACATTGATATATCAATAAACAAGAGACAACAACCTTGAATAGTACAACTTTGTTGGTTGGATTGAGCCAACCTGCCCCCCAATTTTGTATTTTTTTTGTAATTTTATCTAAGACTTCATTCTAGGTTTGCAAGGAGTGAGATTTTAATGAGAAGGGCATGCCAAAATATTTGAATGAGGCCCAGTGATATTTCACCCTGAAGCCAAGAATCCTTGAGAGTGATTTTTAAATATTTTTTAAGAGGTTCCATTTGAATATATGACTTTTGGAAATGTTAATTTTTCCTCCTAATGTGGATGGAAAATGATCAAGTGTTTTCTTGAATCTTTGTGCTATGATGGAGGATGCAAATCCTAAGAGGATGGTGTCATCCATGAATTAGGAGTGATTTATTTCCTTTATGCCTCTTGGAATAATGAGACTAGGAAGGCGTCCCATTCGATGATCCTCTTCTAGATTCTTCTTAAGGATTCAACCATGATAATGAAGAGAGAGGGAGGGAGGGGGAATCCATGTCGAAGCCCTCTGGTGGCTTGGAAAAATTGGGATGGTCTTCCATTGATCAAAGGGGCTATCCATGGAGAACCAATCGAGGCTCGAATCCAGTCTACAAACTCCTTTGAGAATCCAAATTTTCTCAATAATGAGCACATGAATGCATGTTTAACTTGATCAAAGGCATTTTCCATATCTAATTTTATCACCATGCCCATTTCGTTGTTGCTTTGACTCATATGTATGGATTCTTGCACTAAGATGATATTGTCAATAATTTTCCAATTTTCCATGAATCCCCCTTGATTTTCCAAGATCATCTTTCCTAATAGAGGTTTGAGTCTGTTAGCAATTATTTTTGTAAGGATTTTGTATGCTGAATTGCAGAGAAATATGGGCCCGAACTTGGAAAAGTTTGAAGGATTAGACTCTTTTGGAATTAGGGCTAAAAAAGTTGATTTGCTCCTACTTTTTTCTTCTTCAAAGTGTTGTTAAGCATCCTCTTGAGATATTTTTTTACTATGTCCCAAAAAGCTTTTAAAAAATGAATAGAGAAATCATCTGGTCTAGGGGCCTTATCTTGGCCCAAGCTCCAAATTGCTTGAGAGATTTCTTCTTTGTTTTTGTCTTTGATGAGGGCCTCATTTTCTTCCTTGGTGATGCATGTGGGGATGTTTTCCAACATGGTTTTCATGGTGTCTTTTTCATCCTCCTCCTACTCTTTTGTGTAAAGTTTCTTATAATGATTTGAAGCCACTACCTTTATCTTAGTAAAATATTCTAGGGTATGTCCTATATCCATTTGTATTTTTTGGACTGTGTTTTTTTGGTGCCTCTATTGTGCCTGCTTATGGAAATATGTTGTGTTAGGGCCCCATTATTGATTCCAAAGACTCTGATATTTGAGCCTCCATTCTTCTTCTTCCTTTCAAAAAGATTAATGATCATTTTGTTAGGCCTCCCTCTCCTTTTTAAAGACAATTTTTGTTACTTCTATTGTTTCCAGTTCCTATTGAATGGATTCTAGATCCATCATTCTGTGAATTATTTCTTGATTTGGAGGGATATAAAAGTACTTGACCCATGTCTATTGGCATAGGGGTAGAACCAAGGTTCAAAGCTACAACAACCCACCAACAAAACCCTAACTACTGACCCTTTCAACAACACCTATGAAGAATATGAAGTCTCACCCAAGGTAGAGGCAGGGGTGGTTGCAGGACTCCAGTGTCTGCAACCTTAGCTGGGACACATATATATGATTGTAACACCTTAACAGGGAAGTTAGGAGTTATAGTTCATCAATATCCAATCTTAGTTTACAACACAGTTAAACCCTAATTACAGAGCATTGCAGTATTTAACTAGATCTACTATATTTGAGCACCAAGCACATCTACATAGGTCAAATCTAGTATTCATCCATACTATTAAGCACATAACATTAACATATATATCTACAATTCATCTATATTGAAGCACTAAGAAAATTAACATATAAACACATCAATACATCGCACAAAGAAGAGAAACACAACATGTATGTGGTTCACCCCCACCCTGGGGCTACGTCCACCAACTCTTCGTCTTATTTATTGGCTTCTTCAATCAATTACATGCATAGACCCACAAAAACCCTACTCCACAGAGGACATGATATATGTGCACCTCTCTAGATCCTCCTTCCTCGGGCAAGGTTATAGCACTAAGCCTCTTCCCAATCTCTTACACTCGCTTGCACTAAGATCTGCAAGCCTCATACAGTATGCACAAAATCAATCTCCACTCAGCACTTATCACTTTCGATCACATAGATCAAACTACTTCCTACATCACTCAACCTTCTATTTATACTTTACAAAATAGGCCTAAGCATGGGTAAACCCATGGGCCGACATCCCATACCCATTACATAATCCCAAATCCAAAAAAGGGCAATAAAAGGGGTTGAGATCCTGTGATATCCACTTTGTCTTGCGCTTCGCCTTCGACAGCCTATCGAAGTCCCAAAAATAGGTCAAACCTGACCAAGGATCCTCAAAACTTGGTTAAGGGCCAACATGCCCCCAACACTCACTTGTGACTCATCTCGAGTCACTCTGATATAGGTAGCTCAGTTTCAAAATCCTTGAGATTGGCTCAAGCTAATTCTACTTGTTGTTGTGCCACAAACTCCTGTTCAACGAATGCTTGTGTGATTTCTCCATTGACAGGTCCCTCTAGGCATTGATCTCCGGCAGTGACGACTTGTTCTAGTTATTCTCCTCATACTTCAATCTCCTCAAAAAGTATTCAAGTTGCATCCTGCACTGGTTGGAGCCTCTAAGTCACATACATGACTTTTCTCTGAATGGTGTGGACCTGCTTCTGGGAAGTGTGCTACTCTTAGGATCGCTTCATCCTTTCAATAGATGATAGGGGCTTCAAGCGTACCTGTATTGTTTTTGCTTGATACTTCACCTCTTGGAGTTGTGGCTCCAGTCTTTAGTTATTTTTGCTTGATACTTCACCTCTTGGAGTTGTGACTCCAGTGTCTTTAGTTATGGATTCTCAGTGAGTCACTCATACACCTAGGCACTATGATCACTCAATTTCTTACATTCCATGGTGAGGCACTTGATTCTTTCAACTGCGCTTCGGGCATTTTCTTCTCTTTGATCCCTTACATCTCGCGGAGTGTCAGGCACTGTGCAGAGCTCTAAGTCTGCTATTTGTTGCTGTAACTATTGTATAGCTTCTGCAACATGCTCTAATTGATGCGTGACTTGGTATTCTACCTATGGTTCTAATCCTGTCACATAGCAAAGTGCTATGTTGACTGCTTCTTTCACTTCGAGTTGCTCTGCGAGAAATTGTTCCTTTTCTTGTTGAATCTGTGCTTTCTCTTTTTCAAACTTCATATGGAGAGAAACCTTCTCCTTCTCTGCAAGTCGACATTGTTTTACGAGTACTCTTCCACTTGCTTCAAGGCCTGGGTGGCTTGTTTTGTTTCTTATTGTGCTCGACGAAGGCGAGCTTCGGTTGCATCTGCTAGTCGGTGAAGTTGAGATGGCTCATCTCCCAACTCTAGTTCTATCGATGGTAGGGGCAGAGTGGACACTGCGACTGGACTGAATGTCCTGCTGTACACCTCAGAGTTCGACCTCAATTATATCGTACATTTCCTCTTGCTTGGCTTCTTCTTTCTCCATGATTTCTTGCGAATCATCATTTAGGGCTACTATGATAAATTCAAAATCATCGGTAGTGAGTATAGTCTGGATATTTGTTACGTTGGCTCTGGATTTCTTTCAGGAAGAAGGTTTCGGGGGAGAAACCTTTCTCTTATTCAGGGGATTGGTCTCATCTCTAAGTGGTGTTACTTCTCCTTGTTTCTGTTCAGCTTCTTTTCCATTTATCTCTTCTACTTCATAATCACCCCCTCGGTCAGGTGATACTAAAGAAGTCTTGCCTGAGGCGTTGCTTAAGTCTTGAACCTCTTCGGTCTTCTTCCTTCTACTGGGTCTAGGTGTATCATGTTCTTTGTGTGTGGTCTCTGGGTTGTCAAGGTTGGACATCTCTATAGGGTCTGTGGGAATAAGGAGGTCTTTTGACCAGTCCTTAGTGATCTCCTCAAGGTCCTCTTCCGTGAGCTTGTACTACGACTGAAGCTCCTCCTTATGCTCATCTTCTCACGCTGTAATGTATATGAAGTGTCGATCTGCGTGGAACTTCATTAGGGGTTAGAACCTCTATAGGATGTTTGGAGTCATGCGACATTCAACTTCGATGGATCTCTTCAGCTGGAGGTAATATGTGTGAAAAACAGTGTTCGACTTCCACTGTTTGCTCATATCGCTCAAGTACCAGAGCGTGGTGAAATTCGCAGCAAGCGGCTCGAATGGCTCGATGTCCAGGAAGGTCACACCTTCCGGCATTTCCCAAGAAACAAATAGGATGAGGATCAGGAGCCATCTGAAATGGAATTCATAGCCCTGATCCTGTGCTTCATGGAACTCCAGTTCAAGCTGATTAACTAGGCACTTCACCCAGTTCATCTATAGACTTTCCACACACTTCCATGCAAGGTCAATGACAAAGCCTGTGACCTACATGGGTCTGTTCTTTCGTACTAGATTCCTTGCAATTAACTGACATGCTAGGTGCATTGCGCCATTATGGATGGAAGCTACCTTGTATCCTCACGTACCTTTCTCAACATTTCCGTATGTATCCTTGATATTCTGTTATAGTGAACGATCTGTGGCTTTTCCTGGATAGAGTTCGTACGGATCAGGTCCTTGCATACTCAATCCTGTGATCCTATGGATCAATGTCGAATCGACTGTGATACGGAGGTCGAACCATAAGTAGCTGCCATGGTAACATGAAAGTAGTAGCTTGACACAGACGTTAACTTCCTGGTGCCTTCCGAAGTGTGGGATTTTCATTACATTAAGTAAGGTGGACTGCGCAAGGTTCATCATCCATGGCTAGGGGATTATCTTCGAATTCTTCCCCTCCATCTTAGTCAAGTATTTGTACGGGGAAAGCATGCTATGGTTCTTGCGATCTCCGAGGTTGAAGTCACTGAACTTCAATGCTGTGATCTTGTCCTGTTGTGATCTTACTACGCGTATCCCATTCGGCAGGTACGCAGTAACCATGGTGTACTCAAAATATCTTGGCACACTATCTCGACTCACCATGCCAGCCAGAGGCGGGATGTAATCGGGAAATATGGTCGGGATCATCTTCACATTTTCTAGGTCATCTTTGTGCTTGGTTCTCTTCTTTGTTGTTGGTCAAGATGGCCCAGATCCATGAGAAGTCGACAGAGAGGATGGCACTCCTCTCATCGACGACGCTTGTACACCCACACACATTACTCTTTCAATCATGATGTCAATGACTACCTCCTTCATAGACTGCGCTAAGTTCTTCATACATACGTGCTCGTGGTTGAATATCTTGGGTTTTAAGAGTAACTAGTCAATGCAACAGGATGGATGTTGATAGCGCGATGATCACTGTGCGGAATCAACTAATCTACAGGCTCAGATTCATGGCTATAAAAAATGTTCTTGGTGCAAGGTTCGATGAAATAAATAGATAACGAAGAAATAGATCTATCCAATGAGCGAGAAGCCTCCATTAACTTAGTTCTGTCTGTTACAACACTATCCCAACGGTCTGATGGTGAGTTGTATGACCATAAATGCCTTTCTACCCATTCGGGGTGTCGATCTAATGGTTATATTGTTCCCAATGGCTATATTTATTCGCTATGGTGAAGTGCCATGTGATGTTGTTCTGATATCCTGGCAAAGTTCCTGTTTTGTAAATTTTCCCTTTGCGAAGTTCCCTTTGAACCCTTCTGTAACATTTCGATCTTTTCTCTCTTCTTGTTGATATTTTGAGCCTTGTTTCCAGTGAGCTTCATCTCATTATTCGTCTTTCTATTCTAATTCTTGTCTTCTTTTGGCATAGTAACTTCACGTTGTTGATATTCTTTCCTCAGATATAAGGGTAATACTTCTTCTCTATCTGGGATAGGTACTCCATTCTTCTACAAATCTTCTTGTGTTCTTGAAACTTCGACATCCAAGTCTCTGGTCCTAAGTAGCTTCGATATGTTCTCCTGTTATTCAATCAGTTGTGTGATCCTCCTAGTCATGAAATATTTCAACTCTTGCTTCTTCTGCTCTAAGACTTGTTCTTCCTTCCTTCTGGCCCGATCTCTTTCAATCCAAGGTTTTCCTAGTAACATAGAAAATGGTCCAATGTTCTCAGTAAATTTAACAACCTCAAAATCTTCCTCTCTCGAAGTTCCATTGGAATTCATAGATATCTGGGTGAGATTTCCACATAGGGTTATCAGTTTTCCTCTAAATAATCATATTCCTCTCAAAGAAGGAATCATAGCAGGCTCCCCTAAAATTTCCCAAGTTCTTTCTATCATGATATTCACCTGTCGAAGTCTCATATTCTTGCTTCAATGCACTCTTTTTCTTTGAATATTTCTGATAAGCTGATATGTTGATGGTCATTCAAGGTTTATTTCTATAGCAATACTTTCTTTGATTCTTTCTGGGGTTCTTCCATAATCTCAATTTCTGGATCTGCCTTAGGTTTTTCTTGGTTCATATTCATTCTTTCAACCTTAGCAATCATTCTAGGGAAATCCAATACTTCATGGTCCATAGCTCTACAACAAATACAACCAGATCTTCTACCAGGGTATTCCTTATCCAGATGTCCCGATCTTCTACAACTATAACAAAGGGTTAATCCTCGTTTTCTTTTAAATGATCCCTAACCTTTCTTGTACCACGCACTAGGATCATAGTAGCTAACCTGCAAAAAAATATTTCTAGGATCCTGCATCCATTTTTTAGTCCAAAAATTCTCTCTATGCATAGGTATAACATATCTTTCAATATTATTATCAGATCTACTCATATCAAATCTTCTTTCATCTATCAGTGCCCTAGTTTTAAAGCTAGGACAAATGTTATCAAACATACCTAGATCCATACTTTAGAAACAAAAATTTCCACTATTCTTATCTTCAGCAGAGCACAAAGATTCCATATATAAAAAATTTCACTATTCTTAACTTTATCAGAGCACAGAGCTTGTAGATCTTACCTCTTTAAGAAATAATTCTCACTTTTACCTTTCTCGAAGCACAAAGATTTCAGATCTTACCTCTTTTCTTCATATCTAACCCTTCTTATTGGCACAAATCTTCACAAGTCAAGTGGAATGTTGCGCACTAGGGAAATAGATCTATGCACAGAGCTTTCACAATTTCAGGTTGGATCTTCGCACAAAGGATCTTCTTCTTCAGTTCCCAACAATCACAGTTTTAGTCCAGGCAACAGAACCATTTGTTAGCATAGGGGCAGACCCAGGTTTCAATGCTACAACATCGCACCAACAAAACACTAACTACCAGCCTTTTCGGCAACACCTGCAAAGTAGATGAAGTCTCAGCCAAGGTAGAGGCAGGGGTGGTTGCAAGACTGCAATGTCTGCAACCTTAGCTGGGACACATATATGTGACTGTAACACCTTAACAGGGCACTTAATAGTTATAGTTCATCAATATCTAGTCTTAGTTTACAGCACAGTTAAACCCTAATTATAGATCATTGCAGTATTTAACCAGATCTACTATATTCAAGAACTAAGCACATCCACATAGGCCAGATCTAGTACTCATCCATACTATTAAGCACATATCATTAACATATCTATCTACCATTCATCTATATCGAAGCACTAAGAAAATTAACATATAAACACATCAATACATCACACAAAGAAAAGCAACACAACATGTACGTGGTTCACCCCCACCTTGGGGCTACGTCCACCAACTCTTCATCTTCTTTATTAGCTCCTTCAATCAGTTACATGCATAGAGCCACAAAACCCCTACTTCGCAGAGGACAAGATATCTGTGCACCTTGCTAGATCCTCCTTCCCCGAGCTAGGTTACAACACTAAGCCTCTTATCAATCTCTTACACTCGCTTGCACTGAGCTCTACAAGCCTCATACACTATGCACAAAAACAATATCCACTCAGCACTTAGCACTTTCGATCACATAGATCAAACTACTTCTTACATCGCTCAACCTTCTATTTATACTTTACAAAATAGGCCTAAGCATGGGTAAACCCATAGACTAACAGCCCCATACCCATTACATAATCCTGAATCCCAAAAAGGGCCCTAAAAGGGGCCGAGATCCTGCTATCTCCACTTTGTCTTGCACTTTGCCTTCAATAGCCTGTCGAAGTCCCAAAAATAGGTCAAACCTGACCAAGGATCCTCAAAACTTTTTCAAGGTCCAACAATGTCTTACGGGCTAATTTGAACACCTTGAGTTTGATTTCCTAGACAAAGGTTGGGGATCCTTGAAAGGGAGTTTTCAAGACTTCTTTAATGATGAGAACTATTGAGGGATTATGTAGCCAGAGTGGATTGAATTTGAAGGGGATAGGGCCAAGATTTTGGGGGAGAGCTATGGTCAGGGAAATGGGTCTATGATTAGAAATTACAAAGGGGATGATATCAGAGCATATAGAGAGGGGGAAATTAAGTTGTTGTGGATAATAAGGTGATCAAGAAGGAAAACAATATGAATAGACCCTAATTTCTTATTTCTCCAAGTGTGTTTTCCTTTTAGGGTTTTAGCATCAAACATATCCCAATCAACAATGAGGTTCTACATGTGCTCCCTCATTGGATCGTTGACTATGTTTCCACCTCTTTTTTCTCTGTTTTGGGTAATTGTATTAAAGTCCCTAGAAACTATAAAAGTAGATAGTTCTAAGTTGCATTTGGGGGAATTCAAATATCTCCAACATTCAATCGTTTCCGTATATATATTTGACATGTATATATTTATGAATGATATTTTATAATCATAGTCTTTATTGCAAAGAACAGTAAGTAACCATTGTTTTGAGTGTAGAGTTACTTCATGATCATATTGAGTTGGATTACAAAGAGTCATAATTCCTTCTGATGTGCTTTCTGAGCTGATGGTTTCTCCTTCTTCATTATGAAAAGATTTTTTCCTTGACTCAATTGCTTCTATTTCCTCCATTTTAGTATCCTGGAGGAGAATTACAGAAGGATTCTATGATTTGATAAGGTCTCTGAGGGATTCAAACTTAGATTTGTTATTGAAGCCTCTACAATTCTAGGAGAGAAATTTTATTTCCTTTGAGATGAGGTGGCTCATTTTCTAGAGACAGATGGTGCATGAGTTTTTGAACCTTTGGTGTGTCCTTTTCATCCCTTATTAGTAAGTGAGGTTTCGATTGAAAATTGTTTACTAGGTTCCTTTTCTCTATTTGTTTCTTCTTCCTTAACGTCTTTATTTGTCCTCCTTCCATACACTCTATTTTTATTTTTTTTAATCTCCCTGTCTTTAAGAGCTTTCCAGAACTTCCCTTGAATAAGATCCCTTTCTGTTGATTCTAATTGAGATTCTTCATTAGGGGTTTCTTTGTGACTTTATTCCTCTTCTCTATTTTGAGATTCTACCACTGGGGGTATGGTGCTTGAGGAGTCAGAGTTTTTTTCTACATCACTTCATCTTCTCTTCCCATATTAGGGTCGACAAGGCTTGAAAATTTATTGGGGGAGATGATATGTGCTTCTTCTTAGGGTTTCTTGAGTTTCTTTTGGTTTCTTTGGGGATTTCTCCTGAAGAAGGGTTTTGGATAGGGTTTTTACACGAGATTGAGTCATGGTGCCTGGTGGGTTTCTTCTCCCTGTGTTAACATTCTTTTTTAATTTATTCCATTCTTCCACTAGTTCTACTTCCACGGCTACCTGTTATGGATTTTTTTTTGGGTAGTTTCTGGCAAAGTGGTCATATTTGTGGCATGATTTTCATTTGAATGGAATATTTTCGTATTCTACCTTATGGATATGAATCTAGTCTATGAGGATGAAATGAGCTTCCAATGATTTTGAGAACATCATCCCCCCAACAATGAAGGGGGAGGTGAACCCATACATGAAAAACAATGGGGATATCACACTCTGGGTTGAAATATGGGGTCCAATGATTCAAATATAATACTCTAGATCTGTAGAAATATGGCCCACTTCAAAATATTAAATTCATGTCTTCTTTAAACTCAAAAAATAAAGTATAGAAACCCTTACCATGGAAGAAGTGATTCAGTCATCGCTTGATGAGGGGTTGTTAGTTCTGCACAATCCAAAATTCCACTTGATGGGGTGAAGTCCATAGGCTAGTGAATTGTCCTACGAGGCCTTTGGAGGCATGGGGGAGGGATTTATTGTGGATAACATATCATGGGACCTAGAGATATGATAAGTTGTTTTAAAGCGACTGCTTCCAAATCAAACTTCGACTAGGGACCCAGATCCCCTTCAACCATGGTTGCAAAAGATACTTTGGAGCCACGAAGAAAACCTTAGAGAGAGAAACCTTGAAGCCATAAAAAACATCGACTAAATTGAAATTTTATAGAATTTTTATGACTTTGCAATTATAATGTGGTTAGTTATTCACTTAAGAATGAATGCAAACAATTGAAAATCCTTAACTAAGAGATCATAGTTGATGGGTATCTATTATGTTGAATATGTTTTGGAATTCCATTTGGTATTGGTATACAACTAACTTGAGTAGAGATAGTTTCATTTTGGTGGGGAATTAATAATTCCCCACTATTACTAACTTGTCAATTTATCAAGATTGAAAACATTCAAATTGTGGATTTTCTATTTCAAATTATAGGATGTTAATTGTAAATACTCTACAATTATAATGTGAGAATTTTAACATTTAACAGGACAAATGGAGTAGATGCTTGCAAAAAATTAATTTCTATGAGGATGAAATGAGTTTATCTCAATAATTTCTATGAGGATCAAGTGAGTATATCTACAAAATGGTGCATGAATATATAGTAAATAAAAATTAAAAACTTAAATTCCCACTAATCATGATTGAAGCATAGAAATATGTTATGGTGTGGTTACATAAAGTTAAAAATAAATGACCATGCGTTTAAAATCATGTACATTCTAGCCAAGAAATATATGGATGACTTAGCTATGTAGTCTGAAACGTTCGTAGAGAATATGAAAAACCCCCACATGTTTCCATATAATCTCTTTGGAAGAAGTATATTGTCAAAAACACCTACAAGATAGGTATCACTAACATACATAAGCACATATTATATGTCATTTGGCATAATTTTGTGGAAGCATCCTATCGAAGCTCAAGTTTTCAAGTGTCAGTAGGTTTTCCAAGTGGCAGGTGATTTATTTATTGAGGTATGACAATGTCATATGATGTGTTAGTAGTGATAATTGATATATTAATTTTATCAAAGAACTAATTTATCTCATTTTAACTAGAAAAAGTACATTATAAATAAGAACTAATTTAACTCATGTTGATTAGTGTAATGCTATCAAACTATCATGCTAACAATGCTCAACACAATTTATCCTTTAAGAAATGCTTCCTCTTCAAAGATTCACTCGACACTAATTAATCCTTGGAGTTATAAGTGTTGGAAAATTGAGGGGAGCATAGATATACAAGGAGGTTGGAAGCCCAAGGAAGTGTTAGATGATCCTAGGAGGTTGGAAGTCCAAGGAAGTGTTATATGATCCTAGGAGGTTGGAATCCCAAGGAAGTGTTAGATGATCCTTGGAGGTTGGAAGCCCAAGGAAGTGTTATATGAGGTATACTAGGTGTTGATCATTAGGAAATTAACCTACTCTAAAAATAAAAAGTGGGTGTTGAAATGGGTATAAATGGAAGTGGTGGAAAGAACCCAAGAGGAAGGAGAGGTACAATGCCTAAATCATGCAAGAAATAGGTTGTGTTATGCACTTATAAGATCCCTTTATTGGATAACTCTCAAAAGTTTTGAAGTTTAGAAAGTAGTTGGTCACGAACTATAAAATAGTAGGAGAGTAGATTACAATCATAATTGGGTTCTAAAAGGTACTAAGAATGTTGGCACTAATGTTGATTGCAATAGTGAGGCAGTAACAGTTTCAATAAATAAATCACTTGCAAGATACGTTGATTGCAATAACGAGGAAATCATAGTTTTAATAAATCAACCACTTGTGAGACACACTCATACCCTTAAAAATTTGCAATTCCCTTTCAGTGAATAAAGTAATGAAGTTATTATTTTCACTTTATTTTAATTATAATAAATAAATATAATAAAAAATATTATAAATAGTTTAATTTTTTAATGTATTATTAATGTTGATTTTCTTAGTGGCATCTGGTATGAATGTGAATGTGAAAAACACCACCATAAAAAAAATTGTACATAGAAATAGAAACCTTCTTCTTCAAAGCGAGCCTACCATGTTGGGGAATGGGGTGGAACACGACATGAAAATAGAAAACACAGAACTGTAGATAATTGAAGAGGAATAAATAATTTTGAAGATAAAGGGTGGTGTCTAAAGACATTGTTACAACACTTAAGAAAAGAACATTGTGATCAAAACATCATACTGCATGTTTCCCATCTTGATCCACATGATATATTTCATAATCTCCATAATGATAATGACCCACAGGCTTTTCTTTTTATAGCCTCAATATCTAATAAACTTCCACAGAATCCGGAAGATATTTTCCACATGTAACTTTCAATAGTTAGAGTTGAATCCACCAAATCCATGTTGTCGAGTCGGCTCAACAAGGATGCTTGACCCAACCACCTATGCATACAAATCGTAGTCTATTGTTGGGTTGGTTGATCCACCACCCAACTATCTTCGAATGTTGGTCGATTGTCTGACTGACATGCACATTGACTACTCGATCGATTGATGTAGCGTGTCGATTGATTGCTTGAATGACTGTATCCATATGTAGGTCAACCTATTGACTGACTGAACCTAGAAGATGTGTGATGAACAATCAATGCTTAATGTTCCAACATCACCCCATGGGAACATATCTTTGGAGATTTAGAGGGTGAAATTATTCCATTATGACACCCTCCCATAATTGCAACTTCGTGAATCCCAAACATCATGCATAGCTTGATAAATCTTGCTTCAACTAAAGGTTTGGTGAAGATATCAACAACCTGATCATATGTTTTGCAATATTCAAGAGAGACAACATTCTCATGAACCAACTGTTGCAAATAGTGAGTATGGAGCTCGACATTGTTCATCTTGTTGTGGGAAATGAGATTGTCAGCAAACTATATAGCACCATGGTTATCACAATAGATTGTAGTCAAGGTTTGAATAAGAAGGCCAATTTCTCCCAACATTTGATGAATCCATACTGCTTTAGTACTTGCTTGAACAACACTACAATATTCTTCTTATGTTGTCAACAAAGAGCCTACCTTTTGTTTCTTATATGACCACACCAATGGGTCAGTGCTATAGAAAAACACATAACCATAAGTGGAATTCCAATCCTCACTGTCTCCAAGCTATTCGGAGTCGGTGAATCTAACCAGGGAACTTGATACCAAAATGAATGGTACCCTTGAGATAGTGGAAAATTCATTTGACTACTTTACATTGGATTTCTTTGGGGTCCTGCATAAACCGAGAAACCACACTAACAACAAAGGAAATGTTAGGTCGACTATGAGTGAGACATATAAGACTATTGACCAATTGTCGATAAGGAGTAGCATCGACTGTAGGTGTTTGACAAGTTTTGGTAAGCTTGACTCCATACTGAAAAGGAGTAACACAAGGCTTACAATGAGCCATATTAAAGCATGTCAACATATCCATCACATATTTATACTGATAAATGAAAAATACATCACAAAGTGGTAATACTTGAAGACCCAAAAAGTAATGTAGAGTACCAAGATCTGTCATTTCAAACGAGTCAACAAGTTGTTTCATCAATCTAAGGATGAGATCATTATTATTGCGAGTAATAAGTCATATACATATAAAAAATAATCAAGGTGTCTTTGTTGGTATGGAGTACATAAAAGATGTGATCAAATTCACAACATTTAAAACCAAGTCGAAGAAAGAAACTATTGATTTTAGCATACCAAGCTTGGGGATCCTGCTTCAAATCATAAAGTGAATTCTTGAGTCGACAAACCAAATTTGAATATGTCACAAAACTAGGTGGTTGTTCCATGAAGATTTCTTCAGATAGGTCTCCATGAGGAAACTTCATGTCCATCTGATGGATTTTCCATCCAAACAAGCAGTAAGGGAAAGAATTAGTCGAACAAAGTTCATTTTTGCGACCAGGGAAAATGTTTCAATGTAGTCAATTCCTTCTTGTTGAGATAATACCTTCACAAACAAGTGTACTTTATGTCACTCAAAAACACCTTTAGAGGTAAATTTAGCCAGGTAGACCCATCAAAACTTCCTAATGTTATTTCCTTGCGGTCGGGGAACTAAGTCCTAAGTGTGATTCTTTGAAAAAGAATCAATTTCGGTCTACATGGCCTGCTCCCATTAAGGTTATCCTTCAGCATCTTAGTAGGTAACATGATAATAAGTTTCAAGTATATGAGCCATCAAGGCAATGTTGGCATGTTGCTTTTGACTTCGAGTTTGTCATCTAGAGGAGGCATCTCAAACAACAGTTCCAACAACTTCAATTGTCTTGGAATCCCATCTAGGAAGAAAAATAGGTGAACTACGGTTCACTTCAGCAGTTCAATCAAAATAGAGGACATCAGACTCGTCGAATCATAGGTCGATGATCTAGTCGAAACATGAAGAATGTTCAACTATCTAGTTAAAGGATTGAAGTATGGAATAGGAGAGGAAATGTCGGAGGAAAAATCAAAGGGATCATCCTGCAACAATCTAGAGGAGGAATTCAACAACTTAATTCTATAAGATTTCTAATCAAACTGTACATTTCATCTGCTAATGATTTTTCATTTGATAGGATCAAACAACTAATAGGATTTTGACTCTTCAGAGTAGCACAACATGATGCAAGCTTGAATCTTTGCATCCAAATTATTTCTATAGTCATCAAGAATGTGAGCCCAAGAAACACATCCAAACACACGTAGGTGGCCAACTGAATTCTTCTTTCCATACCATCATTCGACTGGAGTCATGGAAGGAATGACTCTAGTCGATATGTGACTGAGTAGATAATTTTCACATTACACCACTTCATCCCAGAAGAGAGTATGTAGATCTTTAGCATGGAAAATACATCTAGCCATTTCAACTAATTTCTTATTCTTTCTTTCTACAATTCCATTATGTTGAGGTGTGTGAGGAACCGAGCATTTCTATTCAATAACATATCAAAGTAGGTATTCTTCAAAAGGTCAATTTACATACTCGCCACCATTTTTTGATCTTAGGAACTTGATGGGTCGACCACATTGTCTTTCAGCAAAGGCATGAAACTCCTTGAAATTTTTAAAGACAAGGTTATTATTCTTTAGAAAGTAAACCCATGTAAAGTGAGAGAAATCATCAATGCAAATCAAGATGTGCCTTGCACCTTCTAGTGATGGTAGATTGATGCAAAAAACATCATTATGAACTAGTTCCATTAGGTTTTTTTCTCACCAAGCTTTGTCAGAGTTGAATGGTTCATGATGATGCTTCCCAAGTACACAACCCTTATAGACTCTTTTAGTGGGGAAGTATAAAAAATTTCGGTAAACCAACAACCATGTTCTGAGTTATGAATTCCTATAGAATTTTGAAATTTAGATGGTCGATTCTCTCATGCTAGATTCAGATCAACGTCTCTCGTTGGTGTGAGAAACAAGTGTAGATAGTTCAATGTTAGGTCAAGTCGTGTCACAAAATTTTTACAAATTGTCTGTCAAGTCAAGAAGCCCATCAACAACAATTGACTTTCCTTTCTTCAAATCACAAACATAGAACCGATCTGGCCCAAATTCCACAATATTGTTTGTCTATGTCAATTGAGCAATAAAAAATAGATTGGAACTGAGGTTTTTCACATGATAGATGTCGACCATCTTCCCATGTCGACAAGAAACATAACCATGACCAACAAAATCCAAATAAAAACAATTAGCAACACAAATTTTCCTCTCCTTAGCTTCATCCAACCACATGAACAAGGAGGCATCCTTAGCCATGTGATGAGTTCACCTAGAGTCAACTACCCATTTGTTCTATGTAGAATGAGATAGAAAGGCCCGAGAAGTTATGACTTGGAAGGTGAAATTATCAACGGGTCAACATACAGTGGACATGTCTCCTTCAAGGAGTTTAACATTCTCCTCTAAATCATCTTTCTTCTTATAGCATACTTTATGCACATGTCCAGTCTTTCCACAATACTGACATGTCTTCTTCTTTTGACTTCATTGTGGTGCATCTGTTTGTCTCTACAGTTTCTTGTCATGCTATGCAAGTTTCTTTGTAGAGGCATAAAATTGTACTTAATCCGTGGGATCTATATTTCCCTTTTCCTTGATCAAGTGAGCCTGGTGTTTATCACCAAGCTTACCTTCTTCAAGTAGTTTGTGTTGATCAGTAATCAAGAGACCACATAAATATTCAAAGGTGTAATCCTTAAGATCTTCCATGTGTTCTTTCCAGTTGGTGTGAAAATTTGACACAAACATGTCGAATGGTGTTCTCAAATTCATCAAGACCAACTTGATGAGTTGTCCATCCTTCTTATGATAGTTCTTTCCATATTCTCCCAATTTCAATTGGGGTTCTTTGACACACATCAAATAGTCCTCCATTCTGTCAAAATAATGAGGATTGAGGGAGATCAACTCTTTCTCCAAATGCATGATGCGGCTCTCATCGACTCAGTCAGACAATGATTTCATCTTCTTATAGACTTGATGAGGGAAGTCGATTCCAATAAGGTGAAATATAATCTCTTATGAGATGTACCTAATGATGACCCCTACAGCCTCATCCTTCTCGCCATCAATAATGAACTTTGCATAGTCATCTGTTGGATCTGGAATTACAACCTTTGTATACTGCCACAATCCTTTTATCTTGAATAGGTGTTGGTTCACTATTTTGTTCCATTCAACACTACTAATTAGCCTCCTTTTTGTCTATTTTAACCTATCCTTACCTATTTGTTTGCTATATTTCCTTATGTTTTTAAGTTAAAGTGCCAATACAAGATACAAGGTATTTTATTGCTTAATTTGTTGATTTCTCTTACTCTTTAGTGAATTAGAGAAGTAAAGGAATGGTTTTACTAATGATGGTTCATGTAGTTCAAATCAAGTAGAAGACATCAATCCTAAAGCACAACTATGCTACTGGATTTCCTATAGCAGCGTATTTCTGGAAGCAATTTTCCCACAACAATTTTGGACAGATCAAGATGAAGTTGGAAAATCCAAGACACGGGTTTTGTACAAAATATGAGGATCTTCAAGATGATTTTTCCCATAAATCCATTTTTTTACAGGATCCTGTAATTTCCTCAATAGTTAGGATACTTTCTGAGCTTCCCAGTTGATTCAAAGACATGGGTTTTATGGAGAAATGCGTACACATGGACACATACTGTCTAAATCAGCCAAAACTCCATAAGAAAGAACATTATTCCTGGTTAAAACTTCAACCAGTTCCTTTAGTGCACGAGAATAGTGTGATTTCATTCCTTCAGTCATGAAACTGTAACGAGATGACGAATTATGTAATCTTGTCTATTCTTTGACTTGTCTAAATATGATATTGTAATATCCTGGCTATCTTTAGTATATTTTGTATGGGATTGGATGTCTAATAATTTCTGTTTCTTATGTAATTGTTTAAATATCGAAGGAATTCGTGCTGAAAGATACATAAATTGATAGCAGTGATAAGAAGGAGCAAGACCGAACTCTGTTAAAACACATGTACTCTATTTGATTATGAAATATAAGACAGGCTTATGCGTATTCGTCTTCTGAACTTTTGATTTTGTAAGTGCATAGTGGGAATACTTTTGAGGGAAGGCACAACCCCCTTCATCTCAAAAGTAGCACCCTAGTTAGTTTTACTTTTGCATTAGATTAAGTGTGATTTCCTTGCTGGTATAATTTCATTGAGTTCAATTCTTGTAGTAACTGTGAATAAATTCTTTAGTAAGGTTAGTTAATTGATGTTACAATTTTATTCATGTTGTGTGATTTAACTAACTCTTGTTGGAACAAGGATTCAATGCTTTTTTTCCTACCAGTTTGAATGGTGGTACTCTTAACAGAAAATTGTCAGAGCTGCAATTTGTGCAATTGATGGTCACCAATTCTTCATTGGTCAACAACTACTCATGATATACATCTTTTTTGCATGTATTAGTTTTCAATTATGTTGTTTATGTTTTTAATTGAAGGTTGTCAATATAGATGACAAGGTGGATCCAACAAAGTACTGTTGAATATAAAAATATATATTCAACTTGCAGTTCTACCTTAGAATATCCATTGTTATATGAGCAACCTTTTTTCAGAGATTTATGAGTTTATTTAATTCTAGTGTGAGTTTATTTAATTCCTGAGTGCAATTTCATTTGATGTCATGTGGATTGAAAACTACAATTTCATTTGATGTCATGTGGATTGAAAACTAGTTTCTACAGGATCAGATCAACATGCTTCATTGTCAATCCTTGGTCATGAACATGAAAATAATACCCTCTAAACAATAGATAGTTAAGAGTTTCATTGTTACACTTACCTGTCATTTAATTCTTTGTTGATTGACAAACTGCTCATGTAAAGAATCTTGTATGCATTAATTAGTTCTAGTTGTTGTCATCAACAAGTAGATCTTAGACTAGGCTTTGATCCTGCATATATTTTTCTTTCATCTCACAAGATTACTGTTACACATCAAAATTCCTCACTTCAATAATTTCACATTCTCATTGTCGCAAGTGTATCACTTCTGTCGAAAATGTCGTAAGTGTTGCATTTTCTTTCTACATGTGTCGCATTGCGAATGACACCATGGAAACACTTGATACATCCTCTAGAACATGTTATAAGAAGAAGCCCTATAATTTGACAATTGGAACAAGTGTTTTACTATTAGAATTACTCATCTTGGCAAATTTTTGGGAAGATCAACGTTCCCCAACTCATATGCAGGGAGTGCTAGCGCTCCTTTCCCATCTTACAGGGAGCGCTATAGTGCTATGTGACCAGTTCTAAGGGAGCACCAAAGTGGTTGACAAAATATTGGGAGTAAATCCACTTTTTCTCTTAAGACAACTATGGATGGATCGAGTTGGTTTGCCTCGAACATAATCGCTAGAATTCATCTAAGGAAGATATCACAACTGATGGAGCCATATACTCAACTAATCCCAAATATAACCAAGGTAGTTGAGCCCCTCAAAGGCTATAAATGGAGGCATTCTCATGGTGAACAAAGGAGGAAAATAATCAACAAAAGTATTGTCATTATGATCATGGGTATTTCGAGCAAGGAGTTGGACAAGGAGGACTTGTTGAGGCTATTGCAACACCATCCATGATTGTAAGTATCTCTTGAAAGTTCTGATCAATATACTTGGCATGTTCCCTTCAAGCTTGTGTATTCTTGCATGTTCTTGTCTACTGTTCTAGATGGGTTTGTTTAATATAATATTGTAGAGTAGGAGTTCTTTGTTTCTCTTTGTTTTCCATTGCATTACAGGTGTCAAGTTATGCTAAGGATTTTGAAGATTGAAATTGAATTGGAAACAACGAGGACAAACTTCAAAACAAGGTGCATCACACCTTTTCTCCCTCTCTCTCTTTTTGATTAGTTAAACTGAATTCAAAGAGATGTCATTGTCCTTTTGTGTTTTTCTGTCTTGGTATTAAGGGTCTAGAATCCAAGGGAATATTCACCTATCCACAGGGGAATTATTTTGTAACAGAATTTGGTGACTCCACTAGGGATAAAAGCTTTCAATTTTGGTTCTTTCCTTGGTTTGTCCTTGCATTTTTCCTATATTTAGATCCCATTTGTTGATTTGATCTATCCGTACATCTTTTATCTTTGCCAAAATTGTATTACAGAGTCTCTGATTTAATTTTCCTAAGTTTTTTAATTTTCTAGGTTTTTCCAAAACTTTTCTTAGTACTAGCGCCCTCTCTAGCTTAAGTCAGAGTGTTGATATCTTTGTCACCACTACCCCATAGTGTATTAGGGAGTGTTGTAGCTCTATGGTGTTGTTACTACCAAAGCGTCGTTTTTTCTTGCTTTGAAAAATTGTTGATTATTTGTTTGCTGGGTGTAGTTCTTGGGTCTTTTTATCTGACTCGGATCCTATTCTATCAGGTATTGTCTTATGTTTGGCTTTTATCTTGTTTCTTTTCACTTTTTTAATCTTGAGTGGGTTTGTGGTGTTTTTCCTTGTCACAAAAAATGACCATTTTTCCTCAAAATTATATTCTTTTTGTTTCCCTTTTCATTTATACGATTGATTGGAGGGTGTTATAAGAAAAATCATTGATATTAGTACTACTTACTTGGTCTTGGATCCCTTACTCATCTTTGGAATACTTTTAAGGGTGATTCTTTGTTTTTTTGGTGTTTTTCTTTGAATAGATAGTTTGTTCTTCTTTTATTCTCTTATCGACTACTGAGAGTGCCTTTGTTTGTGTGATTTTGCTTCCTTTTTCCAAATCACAGTAATGAAGTCATATTTTCATTATTAGTTAAATCAAGAAGCATTAGACAAACTTTTCAATTTATATTCGTAATCAAACAAAGCAATACTTGTATCAGTTTTAGATATTGGAAAGGATTTCTTTATAATTTAGCACTTAATTGAATTCTTGTCGAGAACGAATTGCATAAAATTATTGCATTCTTGTGTTTGTTAGTGAAAGAAAGAAACTCTTCTCCTTTTGTTACACATTATTTTGGTCACTCTGATGATGACTTTACAAGCATGTAATCGGGCCCTCAAAATCATCTTTTGCTTGAGAAATGTGACTGCTTTCCTCCCCTGCAAGACTACTTTTTAGAAGGACGTCACAGGCTACCCATAGTGCATAGTGTGGAAATCCATGATTTCTGCAGGCTTCTCTATAGTTGGCCTATGGGATTTCCACAGGATGCTATATAGGCAGGGTGGAACGTCATTTGAAAGCCAAAAGAGGAAAGAGGTTCAAGAAGTTTCTAGAAGGGGAATCGTATGGAATGTGAGGTGGCATCTGTATGGTTATGATTGTACTAACTTCTCTGATATGGTGGGATCATCCTCATCCCTTTAACCACTTCAGCTTCTCCTATATAATAATGGGATTCTCATGGAAAAGGTTAAGCACAGTTAAGCAAAGTTGAGAAAAGGATTACTGGAAAAATAGGTTGGAGATTGTGTGAAGAATATTATTTAAGTTGATGCTTGAGGTCTACATTCAATCATCAAGCTTTTGAAGATCATCTTCACACAAATCTCAGAACAAGTATATGTGTGTGTTGGGATGAAGGACCACTAAAAGGGAACTTGCGACGTCAAGGCATTTCAGTTGTATCTTCCACTTTTATTCAATATAATACAGTGGCATGTTTCTTTCCCATTAAATCATTCTCATTTTATTACATGACTCCTTGATCACATGTTTAAGTTTTCATTGAATCTATCATAGTTTCTTTCACTCTCGTTGGTTTGTGTCATTGCAGATCTGGTTTCACAAGAGCACCAGAGCGAAGCTGGAACAACAAATATATAAGGAAGCAATCTCAAAGGTAATTCATCAATTCCTTCTTTGACACTTAGATCAATTATTGTAACTTAGGGAAAGTGTCATGTCATGTCTTGTTTTGTTCTAGATCTAGGTGGATCTAGGGAGATTAGTTTATGTTTGCATTTACTGATTTATCCTATAACAAAATTGGCGACTCCATTGGGGATACGAATTGATTGTGGTTTTATTTTGGCCATTTATTTTTGCCTAGTCTTTTTTATCTGAATTATGTCTCTGAGTCTGTGGGAGATCCATTCAGACTCTCTGAGTTTGAAATTTCACTGAGATTTTTTACCTTTTTCTCAGAATTTCTTGATTTTCAGACATGTCCGCACTGCACCCTATACTTAGCCTACAAAAACCTTTGATTTCTGCACCCTAGCTATTTGCTTCAGTGCGTGATTTCTGCACCCTATCTGTTTATGGCCTACAAAAACTCTATATTTCCACATTGTAATGTGATATTAGCCTGTGATGACGTCTGTGAAATTTTTGAGTGGGGTTTTGGCCTATGTTGATGCCCAGTTTTTTCTTTAGTCAGAGTGGGGGAACTTTTTTAGCCAGTATTTGACTATTTTCTCATGCTTAACACGTTCTTGATTGGTTTTCAAAGATCAAACACCTCTCTTGGTCATTTTCCAGTTTTCATTTTTTATTTTGAACAACAAGGGTATAATCTCTAAGCTTGTATCTGAGTGCTTGTTCGATTAAAAGTCTTGGATTGGATTTGAAGTTTTGGATTGATTACGTATTCTGGATTGATTGATGATTGAGACGTTATTTCTTCATTTTCATTTGGAGAAATACTTTCTTGTCATTTTTTACTTTTATCTCCATTGAAAATTTGATTTGGGTATTGTTGAAGGTATAAATTTTCTTGGATTACTTGTCCTTTCTCTGTCATGCCCTTGGTCTGGTCTTAGAAAGGAAGAATTTGAAGTTATCCATTCTTTTGAATAATCATACATAAGAAATTTTATTGCATTTGAGAGAAGAGAACATTGAAGAACTTCATTATTTATTGGTTGTTTGAAATTGTGTTTATTTAAAGAAAAAGAAAGTATATTTTGTAGCTTACATCATTCTGGAAACATATTATCCCTGTTGTATAAAGAATTCATTGAACATAAATTTGCATCATTCATTTCTATTTCCATATTGTTGGGTCAAGGTCTTACACAACATTGGTTTCATTCTCGTCTCCCTCTTGAGTAACAACAACCTTTAAAAATATTGCGAAAATCTAAAACTTAATTAGTAATTTTTTCTAGGGCTCTTTTACACCAACATTAGCTAGGCTAGAGCTTTGGAATAAGCGGTGAGGCACACTCTCCAAAGCACAAAACAAAAAATAGAATCTTTTGATAGGGAGTGTTAAATTCCATTTGCAACATTTTGTCCTAGGAATCCCTTCTCACATAAGGGTCAAACTTGAGGTCGTATTGAGATTGGCAGAGTTACTCACCCTGCTTTGTTTATCTCGGTGTAGAGATTGCGCATATTATGGGGGTCGCTTGAAGGTATACCCACAATGATGAGTGGAAGCCTCTCAAGTTGATTTCAGGATAGATATCCTGCCCTTACGCATGGATCAGACTGTCGACTGTCTCCCCAGGCATCATTGTTGTTTTTGGTAACCTTATTTGCCTATATTCTTAGGGTCTTACACGAGGTGACTATGGAGGGGCAAGTATTCACGGTACCTGGAATCAATGTTGGCCAAACTCACTTGGGCTCCTTAGAGGGTATACCCATGATTATGTGTGGGAGCTTGCACTAGGGTGTAAGTCCGTTAAGAAGGTCGTCAACATAACTTTTCCACCCTAGCCCAGCCCCTTCTTGTCTTGACTTCGTGATGTTGGATTTCATCACCAAATAGTGACTTTAGAATAAGAAGGTTTTGTTTTCTTGGTTTTCATTCCTAGATTCTGCTAGCAAGTGTTGTTTGTTTACATAGTTGGCCATATATTGTTTCCGTAAAATTTTTGGTTCGACCAACATTGACCCTCCATGTCGTTCACGTAGGATGCAAGGACTACCTCCGGAAGATCCGAAAGTTTCTCAACCCTTGCTTCCTAATCCACCGGAGGAATCTCATCAATAGAGTTAGATCCAGGACCACGTACCTTCACGAGAAGAAAGAACTAACTCTTTAGAAAGTTTTCGAATCGTTTTTTATTGTTTGGATGCTTTCCGCTTACCTCCTAGATACGAGAGACATATTCTCCGAATGAACTCATCTGGAGAACTTGTTGTTGACACTTATGGAATAACAACTTGAATCCTTGCCGGACTTCAAAATGAGTATCCTTTTTGGAACACTGACATATCTCGAACTCCGACTTCTAGGAAAAATCCTCCCTACTCATAGGAAAAAGATGATATACCTGTCGTTTCTGAACCACCCGAGACATATACTTCATTTACGAAACATTTAAATCACTTTAAGAGTACAACTTGTTATTTCTTCGTTGGTTTAGAGACACCGTCGACTGGTCCTAGCTCAAGTATCCCTCTTTAGCAGTCCCCTTCCATAATGGTCCCAAACACTACGATTATTCCCACTGGGAATACGGTGGCTAGCCAACCTCCTATTGGCACACCACTTTCATCTAGAAAAATCCCGTCACTCCCTCTTGGGTATAATTCTTTGAATGCTTCTATCCCCATTCCTACCCAAGTTCCATCTAGAGCTTCTGGAGTCTTTACTCCTCCTGTGTATAATGTTGCTTTCGGTTCCTCTCCGGAGGGTCTTATCCACATTTTATAGGAGGATTTGGACCTAGTGGCTCTACCACCTTTGGAAGTTGTACTCTGCTATTCACTTCTGGTTATCATATTCCTATCGGGGGATAGTATAACCCAGGGGGGGGAACTCAATTTGGAAGTCAAAACCAAATTGGGGCATTATCCTCACTTGGAGGACAACCCCCACTCGAAGGATATAATCCACAATATGGACAAAAAATCCCTGGATCACTAGCCCAGTATTGGAATCTTCTTATTCAAGGAAATCCATAATCATCGGGGGGAAAACAACCTCAAGTTATCTCTTTTATACCCCCTATTTCAATCCATTCATACATCGGTTCTTCCAATCCAATTTTGGGTTTGAAGGTTCAACCTAGTGTCCCTCTCTAAGGGAACATCCTCAATCAGTACAACCCTATGGGCTACATGCCTCTGCACACACATCTGAATCTGTTATGACCTTCGCCTCACATGCAGACTGCTTATGGTCCTACTGGTATACTAATGGGACTCCCTCACTAGTATCCTCCTGTGAATAGACAATTACCCTTTTTAGCCACTTTGGATCTACCTGATTTGTCTAGAATCTTGAATGATCCTATCCTACATTCTCCCCACTAGCCCGTTATACCGACCAAATTACCGTCCGACATTCCAAAATTTGACGATAAACCAAGAGAGGATCTGAACAACCATGTCATGACTTTCCAACTTTAGTGTTCATCCAACTCTTTGATGGATGATTCCATTCGGCTATGACTCTTCCAATGAACTCTCACGGGTTCTGTTGCAAAGTGGTATATAGAACTACCACGAGGTTTCTTCACTGAATTTAATACCCTAGCCATGGATTTCCTTACACAATACCAATTATCGATCTGATATGAAACTAGAACTGATATCTTGAGTTCCTTCAAGCAAACTAAGGCCAGTCGCATCTCTGATCACATTCATGAGTGGAGACAAAGACGACGTTTGATCAAACTCGATCTTCCCGATCAGTTATTGACAGAGTGGTTCACGAAATCATTCGTGAATGAGATCTCTCATGATATTTCCATGGGTAGAGTTGTCACCAAAGAACAGGATATCAGTCGGGCTCAATACCTTGACCTCGTTTATTCACAAACAGGTACTCTTTACAACTTACTCCTTGATGTACCTCACCCTTCTACTACCGCTACCTCAACTACCCTTGTTGCTTCTCATGCAACTGATGGTGTGATTGGCACTTTCCATGCTCAAAATCAAAATACACAAGCCTATCGCACCAACCTCAATTCTAATGCTTCTAATGTTCAAAATGATTCATCTCCTACTCCTACCACTGACAAAACCTCTGAGGTTAAATCTGTTCAATCTACCCTTGCCGAAAATAATAAATCTAAAAAAGGAAAGGGTAAGAATAAGGAGGATAAAAATAACCCGCAGTCTGAGAAATCCAAAACACAACCTTCTAATGATAAGGATAAGTTCAAACCTCGATACCCTTGACTTATCTATGGTGACGATCACTATATGAAATATTTTCCAAGACGGGCTGAGGTCACTAAGTTCCTCCAAGGGACCGCGAAACCTCCCACACCTATCGTTTTGTCTCAACCTTTCCCTTCTCAACAACATGCCCAATTGGTCATACATGACCAACCCTCTCCCTCCACTACTTCTTATGTACTCATGTGTACTGGTGATTCTAGAAAGAATGACGTTACACTTACCACATGGGCCAAAGATTACTCTTGCTCAAAAGAGAAGGTTGACAATATACCACCTTCGTTGGTTCAACAACCTCCCTCAACTTCACCTCCCAACGGTCCACTTCATCTCAAATGACCGAGTCTCAATACATTTCTTTGCCCTCCCCCAAAGGGTGTTGTTCAAAAGTTTTCCTTCAACCCTCATGCACATGCTGCTCAGAACTACAGTATTGTAGAAGATATGGTGCAAGCACCTTCTGCGATGTCGGCTCTCAAATTCCTTCAAATTTTCCCTGCTCAATGAAAGGAACTTCTAAAGGCTATCGGTGGAATTGATCCTATGGATACAAATTTGATAATTTTTTACCTCAAAGATCACATTCTAAGACTTCCCCCTCAACTAGCTTTCCAAATACAAGTTTTTGTCTCTGACAAGAACATATGTAGGACTGTTATTAATGAGGGTGCCTCCATGTTGTAATGTCTGTTGCATGTTGGAAATCCATCGAATCTTCTCCTCTTAATGAATCACATAACACACTTAAAGCCTTCAATGGCTATGGATTTAAGCCCTACAGTGTACTTCCTTCGTTGTCTATTACGTTGGAAGGCAAATCGATCAATGTTGAAGTTGAGGTCTTTGATGCACCTCTCGATTATAACCTCTTACTTAGCCATAGATGGATTGATGTGATGCACACTGTTGTGTCTAACCTTTTCTCTATTATATGTTTTCCACATCACGGAAAGGTCATTATTGTTGACCAACTATCCTTTTTCAACTCTGACACCTGTACTAGCAACATACCTTTTATCGTGAAGACACCACCTAGGTATGAGAACGTCGGTGTGGGCCTACTTAAAGATTCAACTTTGATGGGTATGTTCCCAATCCCACCTCCCTATGTTCTACCTCCTTTGGTTGCCTCGATCAACATGATTTCCACCTCTATTTGCAAAACTCACACATCTTCCGACCTGTGGATAATACCCGAACCTGGTGATTATCCTCACTATGGCAACCAAATTCCTTTAAGTATGGTTGAATCTGCATATCAAGCCATTTAATAGGCAACCCCTTCTCCCCTCTCTCTCGGTGATTTGTCTCCCAACCCGTTCCACGTTATTTTTCCCACGGACGAGATTATTATGTTGGTTATGTCGATGGAAGACACCCCTTGGGATGATGGACATCATCATTCCATTCTCTTCCTCGGACAACACACCATCAAGAGTTACCAACGGATCTCGACTCCGTCGACTGTTGTTGTCATTTCCTCAGTTCCCGAGTCATCACACAACATGTTATATGAAGGGAACTTAAGTAATATTTCGCCCACCATCCCCCTCGACATATCCATTAAACCTAGAGTTGTTGAAAATTTTCACATTAGAGCTTCATTCTCCACTGATGAGGTTGTCGCATATGAATCACTTTTCCAAGAGTTTTGTGACATATTCACTTGGAGCTATGAATAAATGTTGGGTATTGACCCTGATATTGTTGTACATGAAATTAAGAYGTACCCGGGCGCTAGACCCGTCCGGTAAAGACTTCATCCGGTCCACCCYCGTAAAGCAGCTGCTATTAAGCTTGAAGTCGAAAAAATTCTTAAAGATGGCTTTATTTATCCTGTGGCATTAACTAACTGTGTATCTAATCTCGTTTCGGTTAACAAGAAACAAGGTACGATCTGTTTCTACATCGATTAKAGGGATATCAATCAAGCTTGTCCTACGAACAATTTCGCCACCCCCCTCGTTGACTAGATCGTCGATGATTGCATCAGGAGTGAAATATTCTCTTTAATGGATAGTTTCTCCAGCTATAATCAAATCAACATCTTTCCCGCGAATCAACACAAAACTTCTTTTATTTGTCCTTGGTGCACCTTTACCTACCGAAAACTACCCTTCGGTTTAAAGAACATTGGTGTGACTTTTCATTGTGCCATGTCTTATGATTTTCATGATATTAAGAACATTGTACAACCATATATAGATGACCTACTGGCACATTCCATGCATCGTAGTGACCACCCGACACACCTCCGAGCCATTTCCCTTCATTGTCAGTTCTATCATATACGCTTAAACCCACACAAATGTGTTTTCTGTGTGGAGTCTGGCCAACTTCTATGTTTTATCGTTTCACGCCAGGGGATCAGGGTCGATCCTTTGAAGGTCGAGGTAATCCTCAATCTCCCTTATTCTTCTTCATTTCGCCAGCTTCAAAGTTTGCAAGGGAGGACAAACTTTTTATGTCGTTTCATCCCAAACTATGCTCAATTAATGCTCGGATTTACTCAACTTCTAAAGAAAGGTTCTAAGTCGTATGGAATTCCACTGCCAACAAATCTTTCAAAGCTTTGAAATTGACTTTAACCCATACCCCATTACTTTTCCCACTTGATTATAGTCGAGATTACTTCCTTTATCTCGTTGCTTCAGAATCTACCATCACCATGGTTCTAGTCAAAGAAGATGATTCACACGACGAACATGTCATCTATTATTTGATTCGGAGTCTCACGACCACCAAAACCAAATATTTACATGTTGAAAAACTGGCCCTAGCAGTTGTTCAAGTTGTCCAACGTTTCTGTCACTACATCCTATTACGCAAGACCACTGTAATTTTTTATTGCAACCCCATGCAACACATTCTTACACACCAATTGCTAGGGGGAAATTAATCTAAATGGATAGTGATTCTCCAAGAGTTTGACTTAGAATTCGAATGCACTAAGTCTAAGAAATCTTTGGTTTTTTCCAAACTGATGTGTGACCTTCCCTGCACCGAGACATAAAATGTAGCAGAAGATTCTTTACCCGATGAATCTCTTTTTCTGATCAGTTCTGATGACCTTTGGTATGGATATATCATTATGTATCTCCAGACTCAAACTTTCTGCCCTGATCTATCTAGCATTGATCGTCATCGTATACGATATCAAGCTCGTCAATATATCATCCTCGGTGACACTCTTTATCATCATGGGGTTGACTCCATTTTTCAACGATGTCTCACCTATGATGAGGCTGAGAAAGCATTGAATGACTACCATTCTAGAGCATGTGGTGGTCACATATCTAGGTATGCTATTGCCCAAAAGATCTTACGAGCAATATATTTTTGGACTTCTTTATTTAAGGATTGTATTACTACCATCCAAAAATGCCATGCTTTCCAAACGTACAATAATAAAATAAGATAACATCCCACTCCCTTACACCTTGTAGTTTCCATCAGACCTTTCACAAAATAGGGTATTGATTTCATGACATGTCACCCTCACTCAACCGGGGGGCATGGATACATTATCGTAGCCATGGATTATTTCACGAAATGGGTCGAGGCAATGCCTACATTCGACAATAATGGGAAAATTGTAGCCCTTTTCATATTTAATCATATTATTACTCGATTCGAGATCCCGCAAGATATCATTACTGATCACGGTAGCCATTTTCAAAACTTTATGATGTATGAACTTACCGAAAAGTTGGGTCTTCGACATGAAAACTCAACACCCTTCTATCCACAGGCCAATGACCAAGTTGAAGCAATAAATAAAATCCTTATCACTATGTTTCGTCGGATAATAGGAATCCATAAGACCAATTGGCACATGATGTTGTTTTCATCATTATGGGCCTATCAAACATCCATGAAGTTTGCTATGGGATTTACCCCTTTTCAACTAGTCTATGACATTGAAGCCATTCTCCCGATTGAATGTGAAATACCATCTTTGAAGCTAGTCGTCGAACTTCTCCCAAACACCTTTGTCAAAGAAGAATGTCTAGTGTATCTTATGAAATTATATGAGACCCATCGTGATGCCACCCTAGTGATTGAAACCCAGAAGAAATGCGTAAAATCCCAATATGACAATCATGTCAAACCACATGTTTTCTCTGAGGTAGATCTAGTTCTCCTCTACGAACAAGATATTGATCTACTAGGAGCAGAAAAATTCGAAGCTATGTGGTGAGGTCCATATATCGTCAAACGAGTGTTAAAGAAGGGATCTTACGAGTTAGTATATTATGATGGCATTCCTTTGAGTGAACCTAGAAATGGGATTTACTTGAAGAAGTACTATGATTAGTCTGTCTCTGCATGAGTGATTGTACTTTTATTGTACCATACTCTTGTGTGTTACTTTTGTGTGCTTTCCGTTATTTGGTTTCCACCCCCAACTTCTTACCTTGCATTGTTTTTGGTTTCCAGATGTCAGTGTCCTCACTACCCTATATTGGCTTCACCGATGGTGCTAGCCGTAGTACTCAGAACCTAGCTTCTGTTGCTTGGGAAATCTATGCACCTACCAACAAACTTATCAATCTACAAGGTGTTTTCCTCGGTCATGTAACCAATAATATTGCAAAATATAGTGAATTCATTGAATTATTGACTGATGCTATTTCACTTGGGATTCGCCACTTCATTGTACGAATTGATTCGCAGCTAGTAGTGCTCCAGATAATTATATTGAATATCAACACATTCCTAGATGTCTAAATACATTAACTGATGCTCTAGCTAATTATGTGTTAGATAGAAATTTGAGACATTTATAAATCCAATCACACATTACATATTGTATATAGAAGCAGAGTAATCTAATAGAAGCCTCATGTATATATATAACGATAAAATGTTTTACAAAAATGTTCTCCATCCAAGGACCAAAATATCAAAATATGAAGCCCATGGCTTCTACAAAATTGCATCATGGATGTTGCTCACGGTAGCATACTATTGCCTGTGCCACCCTACGAAGTAACGGACTAAGTGAGCCAGACACACCTATAGTATGGCATTGATAACGCCTCAGGATCTCCTCGATTGAGATGTTGGGAATGCCAGCTGTAAGACCCTCTAGGTTCTGCTCCATTTCCTCATATTCACCAACATCCCACCCTGCTACTACACCTGCCTCTCCTCATCTCTGGATCAGAGATGTGCCCAGAGGTCGGTGTGGCCCTACATTTGCATGGTCAAATTTTTTTGATTAGTCTTTAGATCGAAAACACAAAAACCATCTTATATCCTGAAAAATCAACAAAAACACTATAAAGAACATAATGTCTTTCTTACCTAGATTTCCCCACTGAAATCCCTCAGGGAGAACTAAGTCGGGATCGCCCTAAAAATCCAGGCCAACATATGCATAATCATAAATCGTCAAAATTTGGGGCCTTAACTAGTCAAAAAGTGCATCATTGTACTTGACAATGGGGCCCGCTACATGTCGCGCCATAAGGTCGCACCACCGTTTCATTCTTGGGTCTCATGGGGCTGGTATTCCGCACTCTACCTGCAGCCACAAATGAGGGACTATTTCTAAGATGAAAGACACCAAAATGGACCCATACCCAAACTTCTTTAGGTCTCCATTCTTTCTTTTAGTGAGTTGTGTCTTCATACTTCGGAGCACACCATCACACCAATTGAACACTCGAGGTTCTATGCATTCAATGGCGTATTGAAAATAACTCTAGAGGGCCATGTGTGGTGAAGCACTTCCTGCCATCTGTGCAATAGTAAATAGAATGGTTCTGAGAGTTAGATATCAAACTCCTCTAATGACCACTTTACCTTTGTGCCTCTCTGCCTCAGGTTCATAATGCCAATGGATGTACTCACTCATCAACAAGCCACCGCCTCGACCCCCTGTTAGGGTCACATGTGCCCCACGATGAAATAGCCCCATCAAAAAGTAAATATCTTCGATGTACAAGTAAAGAACATGGACACCCACATGAAGGACTTGTTGGTTCACGTCCCACATGTGAACCAAGTACTCTAATAGTCTCAGTTGGGATCTCATGCCCTAGATCTGAAGAATTTTAACAAGCCACACTGTCGAAGGGCATTGATGGTGCCCAGATCATTCAAAGCCATGAAGTCATCATCCTCATGCTCCCGTTCTCTCCACTCCAACATTTTGGAAATCAAACACCTATGTGGAAATGAGAGAATACAGTTAGCAACTTTAATCATCATTTTTTGAATTCTTTTTGGTCCAACACATGAATTTCTTTTTGGGTTTTCGGCCGCTACAACCGGGCTTCAATTATAGTGCAGGATTTCCGCAGGTGAGCCATTGGGCACCTTCAGAAATATTTGATTTTCGCAGGGCCTGATACTAGTCACCTACGGAGGCCCCAACACATAACTACCGGCCCAAAAACTCACTCAAAAAACATATTTTAACCACTAAAACCGAATTTCGATCCATTCAAAAGGAAGAGGATGAAGAGCTCACCGTCTTGCTAGAGACCATTCACTGAATGGTCGCATGTGCTCCTCACAATTGACAATCGAAGTAAGGGGTAAAAAAGGGGTTTTTAGACAAGTTCTTGACCAAATGCAAATTAAATGGTAAAAAGAGATCTTACTCTTATTTATTTCACTTTTTACCTTTTTTTTATAATATTTTATATCATATAAATGTATTTAGTTTCATGAGTTTCTTGTTTCTTGCAAGAAGAAGACTAGGATCCTAATTAACGGAGTATGGATGTTTTTTCTGTAATTTGTTTTCTCTTCGTTACGCATATCAATACTTTTTAGGGTTTTTTAGTAAAACCTCGAGTTCACTCTTCGTTCGTTCTCGTGCTCGAAAATTTATGAGAACGCAATCGAGTATACTTTTGTCATCTTTTTGTACTCATCTTGGTAACATGAAAAGAGACACACATGGAGTATCATTTAAGCTCTTTTCACACTCCATAAAAATGAAAAGATTGTCGAGCGACCTTGTTTTGTTCACGCTCGTAAAAGTATTTGAATAAAATGTTCGATGGACGATAGTTTATCACTTTTTCAGTCCTGTCAAACTATTTTACAAAAAAGGAACTGAGAGAGTTCTCTTTAAGTGTTTTTTAGACTCTATAAACATGAAAAACCCCCGATTTTTCTATCTTTGGACTCGTTAAACAAACATTGAAAGACCCACATGGGACCAAACCACTCCTTCTCAGGGATCGTTAAAAATACTCCGAGGGACTCATATCAAGAATGAGCTTACATTACAAGAATATGTTATCCTCCTCAAGTTTGTGTAAAAATAAAGAGGTACTCACAAAAAATGGTGGGGGAAAAATTGGGAAATAAATGTGTCTTTGTATATGTGTTAGTGGCAGCGAAGAGTTTCTCTTGAACATGACACCCCTTTTTTTCATCATTTGAATCCAAGTTGGGAAATCCATTTGTCTCTCGTCTGAATTTATGCAAGTTTATATCTTGGGTCGTCTTTGAGTCAATTCTACCAAGACCGTCATCATGTCATCCATATGTTCAAGAGCATTCAGAATAATCCCTCTCTTGAGTCGGCCATCTGAAGTTGTCAATTCCTACCATGTCGGCCTTCCATGTGTCAGTTTCAAATCATATTCATATTTTACTCTATCCTAAATCTGTTACTTATTTCATGTCATTGATGGGGGATACATCAAGGCCCTCCCATGACAAGTCTCTTCCTATCGACTTCAACTCATTATCCAGGAACGATACTTAGAATTCATTTAGTACCTTAAAGCCTGCATGCCCTAATGGTAGGTTTCTTCACTCTTGACAGTGGATTCACATCATTGGTCCCTGATCAAAAGATTCCATTGAATGTTCAACTTCATATCATTCATTCACATTCATTGGATTGTACTACAATACCTTGGGAGTCATTGACATCAATGGTGATTTCCCTCGCACTTGTTAACGGTTTTCATTAACGACCGATAATCAAGCGGTTTCTAACCATGTTCAACTCCCACACCTATAATCACATGGCTATATTCGTACTTATGGATGACGGGTTTGAATATCCTGGATCTCATCATTCATGTTCTAGGTTGCGATGGAGTATTGATAATTTGTATTGACACATAGATCCACTTTGTATGTCTTGTGGCTATGTTTGTATCAAAATATTTTCTCGTACATAGATCCATAGTGTATTCCTAGCGGCTATGTAACATTTTGATGACATGGATCCACAATCTATCATTAGTGGCCATGAATTACACTTATGATTTCAATCATTTGTAGTTTGAACATGGGAATTCCTACTTTAGACGTGGTATCATATTGTGCAGATGCTTGTTTGTTTGGAGGTTCCTGATTGGTGCATTCTTTATTCCCAACACACATACATATTTTACAAAGTATTTCATTTTTCATAGGTTCCAACCTCATACTTTGGGGGGAATTCTGTTACACATTATTTTGGTCACT